>RJWM01022635.1:0-33357 GCA_004363535.1 Dasyprocta punctata
GCATGGTGAAAGATATAGGTCGTTTTAATCTTTGGCATGCAGAAAGCTAGTTTTTCCAACACCACTTATTAAAGAGGCTATCATTCTTTCAATGAATATGTTTGACACCTTTGTCAAAGATAAGGTAACTTGGTGGGTCTGCAGTTGTTTCTGCATCTTCTAATCTATTCCATTGATCTTCGGGTCTGTTTTTTTTTTTCTAATACCACACCATTTTTATCACAGTAGCTTTATAGCATAATTTCAGGTCAGAAATTGTGATGCCCCATCTTGTCTTTGTTGCCCAGGATTGCCTTTGCTATTCTAGGTCTCTTCTGGTTCCCAGTGAATTTTAGGATTTTTTTCTCTAATTCTGTGAGGCATGCTATTGGAATTTTGATTGGGATTGCATTGAATCTGTATAACAGCTTTGGATGTATGGCCATTTTGACTATGTTGATTCTTCCTACCCAAGAGCACAGGATCTCTCTCCATTTTCTAATATCCTCTTCAATCTCCTTTTTCAGAGTACTGTAGTTTTCAGTACAGAGGTCTTTTATATCTTTCATTAGATTGATTCTCAAGTATTTCATTTTTTGTGGTGGTATTGTAAAAGGTATTGTTTCCCTGATTTCTGTCTCAGTGAGATTGTTATTCGTGTACAAAAAGGCTATTGATTTTTCAGTATTGACTTTGTAACCAGGTACATTACTAAATCTGCTTATTAAATCTAGAAGTCTTTTGGTGGAATTTTTGGAGTTTTCTGGGTAGAGTATCATGTCATCTGCACATAATGGTAGTTTAACTTCTTCCTTTCCTATCTTTATTTCTTTTATTTCTTTCTCTTGTCTAATTGCTCCAGCTAAAGTTTCCAGGACTATGTTAAATAAGAGTGGAGACAGTGGACATCCTTGTCTTGTTCCTGATTTTAGAGTGAAAGCTTTCAGCTTTTGTCCATTTAGTATGATGTTGGCTGTTGGTTTGTCATAGATGGCTTTTATAAGATTGAGATAGAGACCATCTATTCCAATTTTCTGTAGAGTTTTTTTTTAATCATGAATAGGTGCTGCATTTGTCAAAAGTTTTTTCTGCATCTATTGAGATAATCATGATTTTCATCCTTTGCTCTGTTAATGGGATGTATTACATTTATGGATTTATGTATGTTGAACCATCCCTGCATCCCTGGGATGAATCCTGCTTGATCACGGTGTACAATCTTTTTGACGATTTGCTGCAGTTTGTTTGCCAGTATCTTTTTGAGGATTTTTGTGTCAATGTTCATTAGGAAGATTGGCCTGTAATTCTCTTTCTCAGCTGGGTCCTTCTCTGGTTTTGGAATCAGAGTAATGCTTGCTTCCAAAAATGAATTTGGGAGTATTGCTTTCCTTTCAACTTTATTAAAAGGTTTGAGAAGTAGTGGTGTTAGGTCTTCTCTAAATTTCTTGTAGATTTCAGCAGTGAATCCATCAGGGCCTAGGATTTTATTTGTTGATAGGTTTTTAACTACATCTTTAATTTCATTTATTGATATTGGGTTATTTAAGATTTTTATATCTTCTTGATTCAACTTTGGTAATTCGTATGTACCTAGGAATCTGTCCATTTCTTCTGTATTTTCCATCTTATTAGAATACAAGTTTTCAAAGTAGATATAGATGATTTTCTGGATTTCTGCAGGGTCTGTTGTGATTTCACCGTTTTCATTCCTTTTTTTTTTTTTATTTCGGTACCAGTGGTCGAACTCACAACCTTGAACCTGCCAGGCAGGTGCTTAAGCCACTGAGCCAAACTCCCAGCGCTACCCTTTTCATTCCTAATTGCATGGATTTGAATCTTTTCTTTCCTTTTTTTGATAAGGTGGGCCAAGGGTTTGTCAATTTTATTTAACCTTTTAAAGATTCCTTGATTCTTTGATTCCTTGATTCTTTGTATTGATTTTTTAGTCTCCAGTGTGTTAATTTCTGCTCTGATCCTTATAATTTCCTCCCTTGTATGAGCTTTTGGTTTAACCTGCTCTTCTTTTTCTAGAAGTTTGAGGTTCAACATTCAGTTGTTTATATGAGGTTGCTCTGTTTCCCTGATGTGGGTATTTACTGCTATAGATTTCCCTCTTAAGACTACTTTCTTTGTGTCCCACAAGTTCCAGTACATTGTATTATCATTGTTGTTCAACTGTAAAAGCTGTCTAATTTTTCTTTAATTTCATCTGTGACCCATTGATTGTTCAGTAGGATGCTATTTAATTTCCATGTGTTGATGAAATCTTGTGGTTTCCTTTGGTATGGATTTCCAATTTCATTGTGCTGTGGTCTGATAGTATGCATGGGATAATTTCAATTCCTTTTCATTTACTTAAGCATGCTCTATGAGCCAGTATATGGTCTATTTTGGAGACTGTCCCACGTGCAGCTGAAAAGAATGTGTATTCTGATGTTGCAGGGTGGAAGACTCTATAGACATCTACTAAGTCCATTTGCTCAAAAGTTTGATTTAGTTCTAATATTTCATTTTTGATTTTTTGTCTAGTTGATATGTCTTTTTGTGACAGCGGGGTATTGAGGTCTCCCAATACAATTGTATTAAGGCTTATTGGATTTTTCATGTCCATGAAGAATTGTTTTATACAACTGGGTGCTCTAGTATTTGTTGCATATATATTTATGATTGTTATCTCTTCCTCTTGGATTGTTCCCTTTACCAAGATATAATGATCTTCTTTGTCTCTCTTAATCAATTTTGGCTTAAAATTGACTTTATCTGCAAATAGAATAGCAACCCCTGTTTTTTTCTGAATTCCTGTTGCATGGAGTATTGTTTTCTATTCTTTGACTTTCAGTCTATGACTTTCTTTTTTAATTAAATGTGTTTCTTGTATACAGCATATTGTTGGATCTTGCTTCTTTATCCATTCTGCCAGTCTGTGTCTTTTGACTGGTGAATTGAAACCATTAACATTAATGGTTAAAACTGATACGTATTGACTTATTGTCATGTTGTCATGTTGTTTTCCTATTATTGGTTCCCCCTTTTATTTTCTTTTTCCCTTCCCTCTAATTGTTTTCCTTTCCTGGTGGATTCCTTCTGTTGGGGTTCATGGAGCTGTAGTCCTTATTATCTCTTTCTAAAATGTCCTTCAGAACATTTTGGAGTGCCTGTTTAGTGGTTGTGAATTTCCTTAGATGTTCTTTGTCATGGAAGTATTTTATTTCTCCCTCTATTTTGAAAGATAGTTTTGCAGGATACATGACTCTGGGTTGAAATTTGTTTTCCTTTAGAACTTGGAGTACTTCACTCCAAGTTCTTGACTTGAGAGTTTGTGCTGAAAAGTAAACTGATTCTGATGGGCTTTCCTTTATAGGTGATTAGTTTCTTTTCCCTAACAACTTTTGAAATTTTATTCTTGTGATGAATTTCTGGAATCTTGACTATGATATGCCTGGAAGTAGATTTTTTTATCATTGCTAATTAGAGTTCTATATGCCTCACTTATTTGTATGTCAAATTCTTTTTCTCTACCAGGAAAGTTTTCTGTCATGATGTCTGTGAGGATGTCTTTAATGTCCTTTGTGGTATTTTCTGCTCATTCATTAACTCCAATTAATCTTAAGTTTTGCTTCTTTGTCTCATCAAACAGCTGCTGGGTTGATTTCTCATGTTCCCTTGCTAGTTTTGAGAAATCTTTCTTTTCCTGGTCACTAACTGCAAGCCTGTCTTCAATATCTGAGATCCTGTCCTCACATTGGCCTAATCTGCTTTGAATACTTTCAGTGGAGATTTTATTCTCCTGAATATCTGCTTGAATCTGCTTTATGGAATCCATTTGTTTTCTATGTTGTGCTCCCATAATTTGCTTAAGCTCGTTTATTTTTTTTTTGTCTGTGTCTACTCTAACATCATTAAGCATGGTGTGTATTTTGGTAATCTCTGTGGTTATTTGAGAGATTATTTCTGATTTCATTTTTTTCAGAGCCTCATTCAATTGCTTTGTTACCACTTCAGAGAGACCTGGTAGGGGGCTTTCGGATTTTCCCACCTCATTGCCCCCTGGGTTTGCCTTTGGTGAACTGGGTGTCTGAGGTTATGTCCTGTTTAAGTGTCTTCTCATTTCTTTTCTTTTTTAGTTTAATTCCTAAAGTGATACCTGTTAGTTGCCTGTGGTGGGTTGCTTTATTGGTGGTATTAAGAACATCCAGGTGATGATCACTTCTCTGAGGTATCTTCCAGGTGTAGCTGGTTCCTGGGCTCCAAGTCTATTGGGAGATCCCACCTCCTCAGTTTGTTAGAAATGATAAGCTATTATTCACTGCCCAGTCCCTCATTCTTTGGTACCATGCCTCAGTACTCTCCATGACCCCCAGTCAATCTCAGTCCTGGACCATCAGGGCCAACAGTTATCCAGAACAATCGTGTTAATTCTGGCTGCAGTGGCACCCACAGCACCAAACACAGCCGACAAAACAATAAACTGAGCCAACCCCTGATTTGCAACCCTCAACTGCACAAACTGAATTTGTAGCCATACAATGGAATGCAAAACAATCATACAATACGTAAATCCGCAATATGTCAATTTTGTCCTCAAGGATCAGGACCCAAAATGGATGTAAGAGAAGACAGACAAGTGGGAAAAGAGAAAGAAACTGTAAGTAGGTTGGAGGACAGAGATGGGTCTCACCACCTTAGGGAAACTGATGCAGAAGACTGAGGGAAAAGAGAGCCAAAAGAAACAAAAAGTAGAACAGAACCAAATCACACCCAGAAGGAGGGCAGAAACCACACTCACACTTAAAAAAGAAGAAAGAAAAAAAAAAACAAGAAGAGAGAGAGACAGAGACAGAGACAGAGACAGAGAGAGAGAAAAGAAAAAGAGTACACTTCCAGGATTCTCTCTGCATTCACTAGTAGACAGCCTGTGGAGACACTGACCCAAATCATGGCACTGTAACCCCACAAGCCAGCAACTGCTCAACAACGGAGTAGTAGACAATCTTAGCAGGCCTGCCCCAAGAACAGACTCATTGGGCTCCCCACAGTCCAAGCAATGCCCACGGGTCTGCACCCAGCTAGGAGCTGCTGGGGGAAGCTGGCAACAGTTTTAGCTCCAGGCTTATCTGGCCAGACTCCAAAATGGCTCTTGGTCAATTGCTGTCTCCTGTGGGAGGACCAAGTCCTCTGCACTCACCACCAGCCGGCACAGTCCTCTGTACCCACTGCTCTCCTCCACTGCCAAATCACTCTGTAGAGGCCCCTTAGGGTCACCAGCTGCCACCAATATCTTGACCGTGTGCCTCCAGACTCCAACAGCTCCCCTCAGGCAGTGAGTCCAGCTTTGGCCAAATTCACTGCCAGCGACTGCCTTCTTCTTCATTGAAGTTTTTCTTTTTACTCTCTGTGGGCTTCAATTCAGACTTCAGACACTTCCTGGGTCTAAGGAACCCACTTCTCACCTTTTAGTCTTCCTCAAGATAGTATATTCCTGCAACTAGATGGTGTCTCTCAGACAGGCTGTTTTCTCTGCTGCCTACTACTCCACCATCTTCCAGGAAGTCCTCCCAAATATTAAATTTCAAAGAAAAAAACAAAATAAAAAAGTCAAAGTGAAAAACTTTAAGGTAAGGGACAGCAGGCAAGTAGAGAGAAAAAGAAGGAAGCAAGGAGGTAAAGAGGGAAGGAAAGAAAAAAGGAAGAGAGGGCGGAAGGGGAAAAGAAAGAGAAGTGTGGACCTAAGAAAAGGAACTCTTATTTTCTTAAGACAAAAAGTCTAATAATTCTAGCATTCCAAAAAAGTGAACATTTACTACCACTTTAATTCAACATGTTATTTTGTTATTTTCTTTAATTGTATTGCGTTTCCTTACATATCTGTCTTTCATTCATGAAAGGATTTCTAAAAAACAGGTATGATTAACAAATACAATTTTTTTTTTTGGTACCAGGGATCGAAATCACAATCTCGCGTCTGCCAGGCAGGTGCTTACTCCACTGAGCTAAATCCCTGGCCCTATTGTTTGAGACAGTTCATTGTGCAGTTCAGATTGGCCTTGAGTTCACCTTGTAGCCCAGGCTGCTCTCAAACTCACAGTGATCCTCCTGTGTCAGCCTCCCAAGTGCTGGGATTAAAGTTGTGCACCACCATGCCTGACTAACAAATAAAATTTGTGTAGCAAAGAAACTTTTGACCAAGTCTTGGGGAAGTGACTCTAGTTAGGAACAAGGGACTCTGGTTGCACTTCAGCAAGCTCAGAGCATCCTCTGGTGTCACACAGGCTGCAGGTAATGCCATGGAGGAAAGCCTACCTGTGCTCCTCTAGGGCACCAAACTGAAGCCAGCTGCCAACTCTCCAGGGACCTCATTAGGATCCCATTACTTTATCCCTAGTAACTCAGCTCACACTCCTCACACTGTGTCCATCTTCGGACAGGAAGGACCCTAGAGATCCTCCCCACAGCCCAAGCAGCAGGCCAGGACAGCCAAGTCAGGGTCATGAAAAGGGGAAGAACCTGGGGGTGCAGCAGGGTCTGTGGAGCGGGTGGAGACCAGGGGCTGTGGGTACAGTGGTGTTTTTGAGTCACATGCTGACCCCACACTTGCTTCCTCCTTAGCCATTCCCAGGACCCCCAGGAAATCAAACCTAGTGTCCTTGAGTTTCAGAGCTCCCTGGGATGGGCCCCATGTGGCCCAGTTTGTCCTCTGCCTCCCAGCCCTGTCCCTGCCCTCTGCTGACACCACAAACCAAGCCAGCCTGGCTGAGGGCTGTGGCCATCACAGTGCGGTCCAGGACAGGCAGCACCAGTGTCACTGGAACTTGTGACAAATGCTGTGTGCAGGCCTGGCACAGACCCAGGGAATCTGGAACTGCATTGGAACAGGAACTCCAGGAGAATCCAGGAGAAATTGTCTTTTCCAGTTAGCACTGTCTGTCTCTCTGTGTGTGTCTGCCTCTTTATCTGTGTCTGTCTGCTTATCTTTCTATCTCTTTCTCTCTCTATTTATCTCTCTCCCTCTCCCTCTCCATAAACTATAAAAGGACAAACAGAGGTAATTTTATTTCCCATATTTAACTGTATGAACTAGACTTGTGATTATATAACAAAGTCTAAAATGAACCAGATTCCGACCCCCACCCAGTAAGGCAGAGGGTCCAGCAGCACACTCTGGGAGTGCGTCCTCACTAGCTGCACAGATGATCCAGTTCTACCCAGTCCAGCGTTTCAGGGCAATCCATCAGGGGAATGCCCAGTCAGCCTGTCAGGACACAGAGGTACTGAGCCCAGCCCAACCCAGAGCCCCAGAGCTGCTCATCAGGGAGTGGCCAGCATAGCTACAGGGCCTTAGAGAACTTGAACTCTGCCCATCAGAGCACAAGGCATGAGCTCCATTGTTCAGCGGTGTGGTACTGCCACAGGTCCTAGAGGTTGCAAACCCACCCAACCAGGAGCAAGGCCCTGGCACTATATGCATGGGACTCGCCCAGGCTTGCCCTGCACTCCAGAGGCTCTGAACTCCTTGCAGCCAGACTCAAGGTCCAGGTAGTGCCATACTCCGGGGTATGCTCTGTCTAGTTTCCTGGGTCCCAGAGATTCCAGACTCCACCCAGCCAGGCTCAAGGTCCAGTGACACACCCCAGAGCTGCGTCTCTGCTAGCCACCTGGGTCACAGGGGTTCTGAACACTACACAGCCAGGTTCTAGAACCTGGCAACAGACTCCAGGGATGTGACCCTGCTAGCTACAGGGAGGATACAAACTTTGTCCAGACCAGTGTCCCAGAGTAACCCAACAAAGTACATCAGGGGAACATATGGCCAGCCTCACAGACCACAGGACACAAGGGTCCAGCTCCATAATCTGGGGGTGTGCGCTGGCTAGCCACAGGGATGTTGGAGGATTGAAGCTCTACCCAGCACAGTGCTCCAGTGCAACCCATCGGGAGGCTGCTTGCCCAGCCACACAGGTCTCAGAAGAATATGACAAAACAAAAGACCAGGAGACAGTCACAATCCCCCAGCCTACTGAGAACAAACCCAAGAAACACTGAAATGGAAGACACTGGGAGTCACACAACTGAACTTTCTGAAATGATAGCAAATGAAGTAAACAACTCCTTGAAGCTATAGAGAAACTCAAATCAGAAATAATCTCTCAGCTAAAAATTGAAAGGATTATCATTATGAAAGAAATGCTGTGTGTATCTAAAGAAGGTCAAGATAAAAAATAGAAGAACATAAGAAAATGATGGAAACTTTGAAGGAACAATATAAGACACAAATAGAATGCATGAAACAGATTCAAAGAGAAATTCAGGAAATGAAAAATTCCATGGAAAGTTGGCAAAACCGCTTGAATGAAGCTGAAGATAGAATCTCAGACCTCAAAGACAGCATGGAAGCTTATGAGCATGAAAGAAAAAATTTCTTAAAAATAACAAGGAACCAAGAAACAACAATTCAACAGCTGCAAGATGATGCCAAGAGAAATAACATAAGATTAATAGGCATCAATGAAAAAGCAGGGGTCAATACTAATGACCTGTGAAGACTATTTGCAGAAAAAATAACAGAAAATTTTCCAAACATGGTAAGAGAATCTAATATACAGGTAAGTGAGGAATACAGAACCCCAACTAACCATAACCAAAATAAATCTTCACCCAGACATATAATAATTAGGGTATCAGAAATATAGCACAAGAACAAAATACTAAAAGCTGTCAGAGAAAAGAAACAGAATACCTATGAAGGAAAGCCTATCAGGATCATAGAAGACTTCTCAACACAAACCTTTAAGTCAAGAAGAGCTTGGAGTGAAGAATTTCAAATCCTGAAAGAAAACAACTTTCAACTCAGATTGATGTATCCTGCAAAACTATCTTTAACAATTGATGGAGAAATAAGATACTTCCTTGACAAAGAACAACTGAAAAAATTTATGGCCACCAAACCAACACTACAAAGAGTACTGAAAGACACTCTAGAAAGAGACAAAGATAGCTACAATCTTAAGAACAACAACAAAAGGAAACCACTAAGCAGGGCAGACAATTAAACAGAAAATGTAGAAAACCAACAACAGAAAGATATCATGACAGGGATGAGCCAGTACATATCAGTTATATCAATCAATATAAATGGTCTCAACTCACCAATAAAAAGAAACAGACTGGCAGAGTGGGTTAAGAAACAAAATCCAACAATATGCTGTGTACAAGAAACACATTTAACTCAAAAGAAAGCTCACAGCCTAAAAATCAAAGGATGGAAAACAATACTCCATGCAACAGGAACCCAAAAAAAAGAAGGGATAGCTATTATGTTTGCAGACAATGTGAACTTCAAACTGCAAATGATCAAAAGAGATAAAGAAGGTCAATACATACTTGTTATGGGAAAACTTCAAGAGGAAGAGATTACAATCATAAATATGTATGCACCGAATATGGGAGCACCCAACTATGTAAGACAATTCTTAATAGACATGAAAAACCAAATAAACAATAATACAGTTATAACAGGGGATCTTAACACCCCACTGTCAGAGAGAGACAGATCAACCAAACAAAAAATCAGCAAAGAAATAACAGAACTGAATCAAACTTATGAACAAATGGACCTAGTAGATGTGTACTGAGGGTTCCACCCATCAACATCAGAATACACATTCTTCTCAGCTGCACATGGGTCATTCTCTAAAATAGATCATATACTGGTCCACAAAACATGCTTAAGTAAATGCAAAGGAACTAAAATAATTCCATGCATATTATCTGACCATAGTGCAGTAAAATTTGAAATGAATGACAAAAAAACCCCAAGAGAACCCCATAAACACATGGAAATTAAATAGTACTCTCCTAAACAATCAATGAGTCACAGAAGAAATTGAAGAAGAAATTAAACAATATCTACAATTGAATGAAAATGCAAATACAAATTACTGGAACCTATGGGACACAATGAAAGCAGTCCTCAGAGGGACATTTATAGCACTAAACTCCCACATCAGAAAAATGGAAAAAACACACATAAACAACCTAATGCTGCACCTCAAACTTCTAGAGAAAGAAGAGCAAGTCAAGTCCAAAGCCCAAACAAGGGAGGAAATTATCAAGATCAGAGCAGAAATTAATGCAATTGAAACTAAGAAACCAATACAAAGAATTAATGAATCAAAGAGTTGGTTCTTTGAAAGAGTAAATAAAGTTAATAAGCTCCTAGCCAACCTTATCAAAAAGAGGAAAGAAAAAACTCAGATTCATGCAATAAGAAATGAAAAGGGTGAAATCACTACAGACCCGGTGGAAATACAGAAGATCATCAACACCTACTTCAAAAACCTTTACTCACAGATTCGATAACACAGAAGAAGAAATGGACAGATTCCTAGAAACCTATGAATTACCAAAGCTGAATCAAGAAGAGGCAAAACTGCAGAATAACTCAATTTCAGCTAATGAAATTGAAAATGTAGTTAGAACCTTACCAACAAAGAAAATCCAGGTCCTGATGGATTCACTGCTGAATTCTACAAGAAATTTAGGGAAGATTTAATGCCAACACTCCTCAAACTCTTCAATGAAACTGAAATGGAAGTAGGTCTCCCTAAATTATTCCTGGAAACAAGTATTACCCTAATGCCAAAATCAGAGAAAGACCCAACCAAACAAGAAAATTATAAGCCAACCTCCCTAATGAACATCGATGCAAAAATCCTCAATAAAATACTAGCAAATAGAATACAACAAGTTATCAGGAAGATTATACACCATGATCAAGTGGGATTCATCCCAGGAATGCAGGACTGTGTCAACATATGCAAATCAATAAATGTAATACACCATATCAACAGGGCCAAGGACAAGAAACACATGATCATCTCAATAGATGCAGAAAATGCTTTGGACAAAATCCAACACCCATTCATGATAAAAACCCTACAGAAAATTGGAATAGATGGTCTCTACCTCAACCTGATAAAAGCCATTTATCATAAACCAACAGACAACATCTTACTAAATGGAGAAAAACTGAAAACTTTCAACCTAAATCAGGAACAAGACAAGGATGTCCATTATCACCACTCCTATTCAATATAGTTCTGGAAATACTAGGCAGAGCAATTTGACAAGAGAAAGACATAAAGGGAATAAGGATAGGAAAGGAAAAGTAAAACTACCATTATTTGCGGATGATATGATACTCTACATAGAAGACCCCAAAAAATCCATTAAAAGACTACTAGATGGAATAACCAAATTCAGTAATGTTGCTGGATACAAAGTGAACACTCAAAAATCAATAGCATTCCTGTACACAAACAACAAAGTCACTGAGAGAGAAATAAGGGAAACCACACCCTTCACTATAACATCCAAAAAAAATGAAATACTTAGGAATCAATCTAACAAAGGAAGTAAAAGATCTATACAGTGAAAATTACATTACTCTGAAAAAGGAAATTGAAGATTTCAGAAAATGGAAAGATATTCTCTGTTCATGGATAAGGAGAATAAACATCATGAAAATGGCCATTTTCCCAAAATTGTTATACAGATTTAATGCAATCCCAATCAAAATCCCACTTGCCTACCTCACAGAGCTAGAGAAAGCATTCCTGAAATTCATCTGGAACCAGAAAAGACCTAGAATAGCAAAGGCAATTCTGGGCAACAAAGGTAAGGCAGAAGGCATCACAATCTCCGACTTGAAACTATACTACAAGGCTACTGTAATAAAATTAGCATGGTACTAGAATCAAAACAGACCTGAAAATCAGTGGAATAGATTAGAAGATACAGCCACAACTACAAACACACTTAGCCACCTCATCTTTGACAAAGGGGCCAAACATGTACATTGGAAGAAAGATAGCCTCTTTAACAAATGGTGCTGGAAAAACTGGCTTTCTATATGCTGTAAACTAAAACTAGATCCATGTCTATCACCATGCACTAGAATAAAGTCAAAATGGATCAAAGATCTGCATATTAAGACAGAGACACTAAATTTGCTAGAAGACAAAGTAGGTAAAAGTCTTGATGACATAGGAGTGGGCAGAGAGTTCACGAACAAAAATCAAACTGCACGGGAAACACTTCCCAGAATCAACGACTGGGACCTCATCTTACTAAAAAGTTTTTGTATGTCAAAGGAAATCTCCAACAGAGTGAAAAGAAAACCCACGAAGTGGGAAAATATCTTAGCCAATTGTCCATCAGACAAAGGACTTCTACCTAAAACATACGAAGAATTAAAAGAAATAAGGCCCCTAAAATTCAAGGACCCAATCCAAAAATGAGCATCTGAGATGAATACACACTTCCTAGAGAAAGAAATACAAATGGCAAATAAATATATGAAAAAATGTTCAACATCAATGGTCATTCAGGAAATGCAAATTAAAACAACACTGAGATTCCATCTCACTCCAGAAAGAATGGCCAACATTAAAAAATCAACCAACAACAAATGCTGGAGGGGCTGTGGGGAAAAACGAACTCTTCTCCACTGTTAGTGGGAATGTAGACTGGTGCAACCACTGTGGAAATCAGTGTGGAGATTCCTCAAGAAGCTAGAATTAGAGATCCCATTTGACCCAGATATCCCACTTCTGGGCATTTTCCCAGAAGAATTGAAAACATCATGCCACAGTGATATTTGTGCACCCATGTTTATAGCAACCCAATTTGTAATAGCCAAATCTTGGAAACAACCCAAGTGCCCATCAATCAAGGAATGGATAAAAAAGATGTGGTATTTTTATACAATGGACAACTACTCAGCTATCAAGAAAGATTGTATTGAACTTTTATAAGTAAATGGACATGACTTGAGACCATACTCATGAGTGAGATAAATCAAACCCACATGTGTAAATACCATATTGTCTCCCTAGTGTATGAAACTGAAAAAGTATACATGATCCAAAATCTACAATAAATACTGTGTAAGGGTAAAAAGCTGCTCAAAGAGCAAACGTAATTGGGAAAGGGAAAAGGAAGAAAGAAAGAAGGGAAAAGGAAAAAGACATAAATCTGTGTATATGTATATGTAAGATACCTAAAATGACTGTATTGCTGAATGTATTAGTTATTGAGAAAGATCGGTTAATACTCATATGATTAGATCAATTTTGCATGTCTATATCTGTTAATGTAAACAACCATTTTGAAGGTAACCATATGCAATATTGCAACCATTGTCAAGTTCCTATCATCTTGTTTTGTAAACCTATAATCTTACTGTTGTGGATTCACTGTTGTCATTTGTCTCTTTTGCTTTTTGTCTTTCTTATATGTGTCTTTTTTTCTCATAAATAAAAAGAAATAAATAAAATGAACCAGAAAATTATATGCAGTAAATAAGATCTTTTTATGGCAATTTTACCCAGAATGGAGAAAATTTAAAAGGGGTTGGGGGGGGAATAGAGAAATAGAAGAAAAGGAAGAGATTAGAAGCAAGGTTGGAGGATAACAGTAGGTCACACAAATTTTGGGAAACTGGTGCAGAATACAGGAGAGAAAGAAAGAGGGAATAAATAAAAAGAAGAACAGAACTGAACAAAAACAGCAAACTAGAAAACTTGTTCATATTTATATAAAAACAAGAGCAAACAATAAAAGACAAAAAACAAGAAAAAGGAAGTGAAAAAAGAGAATAGAGGAAAAGAAAATCTTAAATGTCCGCTTCAATGTATCTTTGCCATCACTGGCAGACAATGTGGGCAGACAGAATACAGATCCACATCCAGGTTAGTTTTCTCTCATTGCTGAGACAAAATACCTGACACAAAAACACCTGAGACAAAATGAGGGAAGGCAGGGTTTATTTAGCTCACAGTTCGTGGAGGTTTCAGTCCTTAGTCTGTTGGCTCCAAGTCAGAGTGGCGTGGCTGAGGGGCAACATGGCAACTGCAAGTGACAAGAGCAAAAAGGGTAAAAGGGGAAAGCACACCTCCTTCCCTCCCTTATATTGCTTGCCTGCTACCTGCCCCTGGGTGGGTGCAGCACTCACACTGCCTATCCCAGTGCTACACAACGAACCAATCATAAATGCTAGACTCAGCCACCTCCATGACTGCAAGAGGCTTTGGAGAGACATCCAGACACAAACCATAGCACTTCATCCCTGGCCTCCAAAGATGCATGCACATCCTTTATGCAAAAGCCATTTAGTCCATCTCCAGGAGTTGCCAAAGTCTTAAAAGTTTCAGCATTGCTTAAAAGTTCAAGTCACATGCTTCCTCTGAGATCTAAGGCAAACTCTTAGCTGTGAGCTCCTGTAAAACTGAAAAGATAGTTAAACACTTCCAACATTCAATGGCACAACATAAAAATTTCCATTCCAAAAGGCACAAACAGGGGAATATAAAGGAATGGGACCAAAGGAAGCCCAAAATCCAGCAGGGCAAACATTAAGTCCTGTAGTTGCAGGTCCAGCATCTGAAGCAATCTGTGACAAATTGTGAGCTCCACAGGGCTTGGGTGACTCCACTCCCATGGCACCTTTGGTGGTGTAGCTCCCATGGCTTCTCTCTTAGGTCAACTTTGCTCCCTCCATGTGGGATTCCTTAGTGCACACTCCTGTTTTTTTCTAGGTTCTCCATTGCACCTTTGGCTTCACCTCACGTCTTCACACACTGCCCTCTCAGGGGCACACTGCTTGGCCTCCCAGGGCTTCTGAAATCAAGGTGGAAGCTTTTTTAACCTCAGAACTCTTGTAGACTGTATGTGCTTAAATCCAGCACCATGTGGATGATGCTGAGGTCTGCTGCCAGGTAGAGCAGCAGTCAGGTTTTCCTCTCTTGGCTGTAGGGGTCCAGTGCCTGGATCACCAAACACTCTGAACCTGATTCTGAGGAACAAATCATCTATGCTGCCACCATTCAGGAACCTGATGTGGCCACTGCCATTTTGGGACCTCGTGGGGCCACCGCCAGCATTCTGGAACATCGTGCTCTGTAGCTTTCTCCTTCAAGCAAAGTCTTTCACTTTTGCATTTTTGAGGCTGCAAAGCAAGGGAATCCACTGCTGCTTGTGATTCCTTAAGGCCCTACTTTTTATTTTTCTGTTTCTTCTCAGCAACTGAGATTTCAGCTCTATCTTTACAATCCACAGCTTTATTAGAGCTTTCTTTCTGGCTAATCTCACAACATTTTAAACATCCTGCTGGGCTTTTTGCTCTTGATTCACAATATAAATCTGGCTAAAAGCTCCCATGCCACCACTTCAACATTAGATTGCCTTGAAATTTCCTCTGCCAGATTAACTAGTCTGCTGCCCTTAATCTCAGTCTCAGGCAAAGTCTCTGGACATGAGCAAAATGTAGACAAACTTTCTGCCAACCCACAACATGCATCGTCTGGAGTCCAACAACCAATGCAGTCCTTCTTCCCAGCAGAAACCTGCCGAGCCTGGTCTTTATTGGTTTTCTGGTCTTCTGAGCTCTGACCAGAACCTCCCACACAGACAGCCTAAGGTGTCCCAGTTCTGCTCCTTCAGGTGACATCTCTGAACCTTTCCAGACTCTTCCCACAAGCCATTTCCAAAGGCTCTTGAACCACATGGTCAGGTACAGTCACAGAAACAACTTCACTCCACTGGTACCAAATTCTGTCTTGGTTACTTTTCTCTCATTGCTGAGACAAAATACCTGACATGCAAAATGAAGGAAGGAAAGGTTTATTTAGCTCGCAGGTTGTTGAGGTTTCAGTCTGTAATCAGCTGGCTCCAAGGCAGAGTGGCTCATGGCAGAGGGCAACAGTTCATGGCAGTGGAAAACAGCACAAGCAACAAGAACAAAAGGGGAGGAGCACAGAGAGAAGACTCTTTCTGTCCTTTATATTGTATGTAGTCCACACCCACTTGGGTGTAGCACTCACACCCATAATCCCAGCATTGGACCATGAGTCATTCACAAACTCTAGAAGCCTGCCTCCAAGACCGCATAAGGCTTTGTGGGGTCATCCAGACTCAAACCATAACAGAGTGCAACAGAGGGAAGCAGCTTTCCTATGGGGTGCCCAAGGGCTGTGGACAGATTCGCACTGTGTGCTTCCCCTTCCTTCTGGCTCCTTACTGCTCAGGCTGTGGGCAACAGCAGCCTAGAGCCTGGATAAGGAAACAGGAACAGGAGGAAGAAGGCACAGAGCTGCCCAGACCCTGAGCGATGCACAGAGCAGTGAGGACACAGGGGAAGCTGCGCTGTCACTCACTGCCTTCTGCAGAAACTCAGAGCTCAGCAGAAACAGCCAGGGCGGGAGGGCGCCAGGTGACGGGGTCACTGCTCCTCCTCAGCGTCTCCCGTCCTCCTCCTCCAGGCTCTCAGGAGATGCTGCTCCCTCTCCTCTGTGGACGGCAGGGTCAGCCCCGTGATTTTCCTCCCAGTGGACTGGGTGCCCCTCAGAGATGAAGCTCTTTCCCAGCTGGCTCTGAGCTCTAGGGCGCAGTGAGTGCTGCTGTGGCTGACGGAGTCTGTGGGCTGCAGGCAGTAAGGTAGCCATCATCTGATGGCCAGAACAGCACTGGAGGGCCCAGGCCTGTGAGTGACTCTGCCTGCTCAGCCCTCAGACTCGGGACTGCTGCGCTCTGCTCTTCACCCTGTTCTCCCCGAAGGTCCTCTGGAGGCCCCGAGGGTATTTTCCACTCTGCTCCATGGAGGCCTCATCTGACAGCAGCAGCAGCGATGGTGAGGCCACAGTTGATCCTTGTGGGCATCTGGCCTGACTTTGAGCACAGAGGATCCTGAAAGAAAGTTTCCTTCCTCTCTACTTTGGGTGCTAAGAAAATGCCTGCATTTAAACATGCAGGTGTGTGTGGTGGGCTGTGCCCCAAGTCCCAGCTCCACAGGACGGGAGGCAGGAGGGTCACTGGAGTCCAAGAGCTCATGGCCAACTTGGGGGACATACCCAGACCCAATCTCAGGGGGCCAAAAATATGACTTTGAAAAGCGTTGTAGTCACTTTTGTCATCACTAAGTCACAACACCTGGCACCTGTTACAAAAGGGAGGAGAGGTGGATTTTGGCTCACATTTCAGTCCATGGTCAGTAGCCCCAAAGAAGAAGCAGCACCATGGTTAGACAGGATACCTGGGCCACCATGCTACAAAATCCAGGTTAACAGGTGTCTTGGTTACTTTTCACTTGTTGCTGAGACAAAACACCTGGCACCCAAAATTAGGAAGGAAAGGTTTATTTATCTTACAGTTTTTGGAGGTTTCAGTCCATAATCAGCCAGCTCCAAGGCAGCGTGGCATGGCACTGGGGCAGCACTTCAAGGCAGCAGCCAAGCAAAAGTGGCCAGAGTAAAAGGGGGGCAGAGCAAGACTCTTCTCCTCCCTTATATTGTACACAGGACCGTCCCCCAGGGTGGGTGTAGCATTCACAAATCTCCTTGCCTTCCTTTGCACAGGGTGTGGATGTTTACAAAATAAGAACCCTGGATCCCTGCTGAGTCTCTCAATTAAACTTCTGACCTTCGCAAATTGACACAATGAACAGGTAACTGCTTGTGCTCTATACCCCAGCATGTAGAGCTACTGAGTTACTTAATTAAGGTTTTAGACTTATCAAGTCGACACAATGTATAAACCATAACAATGCACCCCTTGTCAACTTGGCAACCAGACACATTTCTTTAAATCAGTCTCCAGATATGAATACATGTTCATAATTATGCCTAACATATTATAACTATCTTGTGTAAGAACAGAAATGTAAGAATTCCCCCACCAGAATAGGTGAATTTTCCTTGGGTGCTGCTTATTCTTATCATTTCAGTTTAACAATCCATAATCAACATTATATTACTTTAGAATCATATTAGAGAAGACATAATACAATTACAATGCTCTTTACAGTCCACAGTTTTCTGGCCAAACTCACAAGGCTTTAAATCACCATATTGGGCTCTTTGCTTTTGATTCCCAACATAAATCTGGCTAAAAGTCCCCATTAATAGCCAGGCCACTGCTTCAACATTCTGCTGCCTTGAGATTTCCTCTGCCAGATTAATCAGTCCATCACCCTTAATCTCAGTCTCAGGCAAAGTCTCTGGGCATGGGCAGAATGCAGACAAACTTACTGCCAAACCGTAACACACGTCTTGTGGAGTCCAACAACCAATGCAGTCCTTCTTCCCAGCAGAAGCTTCCCAAGCCTGGTGTTTACCGGTAGGCTTTTTATCAACCTTCTGGTCTTCTGCGCTCTGACCAGAGTCTCCCATACAAAAAAGCCTAAGCTGTTCCAGGGCTACTCTTTCAGGTGACATCTCTGAACCTTTCCAAACTCTTCCCACAAGCCATTGCTAAAGGCTCTTGAACCACATGGTCAGGTTAGTCACAGCAATGGCCCCACTCCCAGTACCAAATTCTGTCTTGGTTACTTTTCACTTGTTGCTGAGGCAAAACACTTGACACCCAAAATTAGGGAAGGAAAGGTTCATTTAACTTACAGTTTTTTGGAGGTTTCAGTCCATAATCAGCTGGTTCCAAGGCAATGAATACAATGAACAGGTAACTGCTTGCCTTTACACACCAAGATGTAGAGCTGCTGAGTTACTTAATTAAGCTTCTAGACTTCTCAGGTTAACGCAATGTATAAACCATAACAACAGGTGAACCAGAGCCCATCACCACACCAAGGCAGGAGTGCTAGGTTCTGTGGGATGTGTTTTCAGGAGGATGTGCGTGGGGGTGCATTATGTGCACCTTTGTTGCCGATCAAGAGGCAGCTGCAGAGGTCTTTCCAAGTCTTCAAATGATTACACAGAGGGGACTGAATCCGTCAGCTGTGTCAGTGTGTGCACACGTGGGCAGCTGCACTGACCACATCGCTTTCTGCTCTCACTACTCAAGGTCAAAGAGGTGACTTCAAAAGTGAGTCCCTGAACTGGGTCATCCACATAGATATACGGGAAGTTGAAATATGCCACTTGAATTTAGCCACATTTTGCAGAATTTGATTAAAATTATCAACCATACAAGCCACGCCGTTCACTCACATCTGTTCACACATCTGTGGAGAGGGCTGCAGAGCACAGCTGTCCTCTTCTCTACACAGGGGCGGGATGGCTTTGTACAAGTAGATTCTTGGTCAGGGTTTTTGAGTTATGAGAGTTGCAGCAGAAATTTGTTTTAGCAAAACCATCACCCCTGGCAGCACATTGCAGTGACACAGGATGGGTCATAAAGCTGGCTTATTCATGTGACATAATCACCCTGCTCAATGAACTCAGGGGAGGAGAACTGTGTTCAGGTGGGCAGATAAAGTGGCTGCATTCCAAGCCACACTGAACTTGTGGGACAATGAGTGAACACTGGGAGTTCTGACAGGTCTCAAACATTAGCAGAGATTTTGAAAGAGACTCAGCCAGGGCCTTCTTTCTCCAGCTGGTGCCTGATCACCTACCTCAGCTTTCAAAAGAGTTTGAGGATTACTTCTCAAACCCAAAGACCCCAATCTCAAAAGGAATGAATCTTCCACAGTATGAATAAGCTAGGTGAACTGATTTCTTCTGTGTTGGGGTCCACAAATTCACAATGGCTAATTTTGCATACTTCCCTAAAGGATAAATGAAGGTTTGGGATTATGGTATCATGCTTTTAAGACTTCTTATTAACTCTTTTGCGATAGACCATCCTCTCCCATCCACTAAGACTAAACTAAAAACTTCTAAGATTAAAAAGAACTCTCCAGGATAAGATCCTTCTTAGCATAAGATCATTTTCATCCTCTTGAGTCATCCTAGGATTATCTATCTCTGAATCTTCAACAAACCTTGAATCTTCCACTAATCCTCCTGCATTGTCTACACCAAATATATAGTTGCTGGTTTGGAGTATCTTGGTCTCTGCCCATCCTGAAGTATTGACCTCCCAGTCCCCCATCATGCATTACTAAATTTGTCTGTTTCTTATTTCATCCTATACAGGCAGTTGGGGATTTTGGCCAAGTCCCCAAAACATCTGTACTAGGAGAG
Source organism: Dasyprocta punctata (assembly GCA_004363535.1). Taxonomy (NCBI): domain Eukaryota; kingdom Metazoa; phylum Chordata; class Mammalia; order Rodentia; family Dasyproctidae; genus Dasyprocta; species Dasyprocta punctata. The sequence continues at coordinate 19,956 of RJWM01022635.1, forward strand.
GATCAACTGTTTGAGATCACAATGATGATGGCCTTAAAAGTATGCTTGAGACAATGTCAGATCTCCCTAGTTCTGGTTAAAAGTCAAACAGGAATATCCTGAGATTGCCACAAAAACTCTGAAGAGCCTGTTTCCATGTCCATTGTCCCATCTTTGTTAAATAGTTTTCTGCAGTGACAGCAGCCAAAGTGTGATTATGGATCAGACTGGACACAGACAACACACTTGGGTGTCACTGTCCCCTGTCCCTCTTAGATGGGACCCTCTGATGGGAGGAAGCCAAGTTTCAGGGCTCTCACTGTTTCTGTACTACTGTGAGTAGCATAATTATTTCATTATGTGTGACACTGTAATAATACTATAAATAAAGTGCAATGCACTTGAATCATCTGGAAAATTCCCCATTCATGGAAAAATTGTCTTTCAGAAAACCAGTCCTTGACAGCAAATGGTTGGCAACCATCAAAATATAGGTTTCAATCCATGATGAACTACACAGTGAGTGAGGGATTATAATGTACCTGAAAATGCACACATCCTACAATGTGTTTTAAGCTAAGTGTCATTACAAAAATGCTTTAGATCATAAAAATGAAAAGCTTATTAATTTAAAAGTTACAGTAAGCTAAAGCTAATGCAAACAGGAAGTTGTTTTTATAAACTTAGTGTATCCTAAATGGAGAATGTTTGTAAAGTCTGTACTAAGGTGCAGCAATGTTGTGCACCTTGGTGTTCACTGACTGCTCACTCACTGAATGACCCAGAGCAACTTCCAGTCCTGAGTGCTCCATTCACGGTAAGGGCCCTATGCAGGGAACCATTTTGAATTTTCGTTGCATATTTTACTGTACATTTCCTATTTCTAGATCTGTTCACACACAGAAATACCATGGTGCTGCAATTGACCCCACTGGAATCCTGTATTTTTCATGAGTTACAGAAGAAGTCAGAGATGAAGCCTTTCTCCTGGGACTCTCAGCCTTTGTTTATCCTGTGGCATAGTGGAAAACACACTGGAGGAGAAGTACAGCCCTAAATCTACAGCCCCTTACTGACCTTAAATGACACTCAGAGAAGAGAGCAGCAGAGAAGGAGCCACCCATGGACCTTGGACCCACAGTGGGGCAGTGAGAAGTGGGTAACAGGACCACAGCCCCCAGTGTGCCCCAGAGAGTAGGGTCTGGCCAGGCCACTCTGTAGAAATGGTCACTCTGAGACCACAGCTTCAAGGGAGGCATCACTGTGACTCATATTCCATCCTGAATTTTTGGCTAAGTCCTCTTTATCTTACAAATGTCCTTCTATAACTCTCCCTCCTGGTTTCGCATTTCAGCACTCTGTCCATTCTCCTCCTTCAGCAGTGAGACAGAGTCGAGGCTCCGTGGTTGGTTCTGGAGTGTAGCTCGGGTTCTGACCTGGCTCCACATCACCACTCACATGGGGACGGCTCCCGTCCCTGTCCTCCCCTCCTCTCTGTAACTTCTGTCACCCAGCAGTGCTGCTCACCACAGGTGTCTTCCTGAATGGAAAGAGCAGTGTGCTGACCACGGACAGGAGCCGCCCCCCTCTGGACTCCCCATCTCCCAGGCCTGCTGTGCTAGTGCGGCCCTGACCCTGGGCTGCAGGGCTGGAGAGGTCGCATCATGGAGTGAATGGATGCTCGGAGTAGAAAACAAAGGAAGCCCGGCCTGGGTGGGTCCTGAGTGCATAGGCTGTGTGACCTGAACCTATTAACCTTTGTGACTCTCCATTTCTTCATCATAAATGATGTGTGATAAAATATATCTTGAATGCATTATTGTTAGGAAGGTGTGAAGTTAAGTGTGAAAGACTCTGCCCCACTCAGCTGCCCACTGTTTCATTTCCCTTTCCGTTGCACAGATGTAGGAATCATTAGTTCAACAAAACATGATCTCCCTAAAACTTCCAAATTTTCTTCCTTGAATTGTACTTCTCTGATATCCTTCTAGTTTAAGCTTAGTCACATTTAGTATATTTAGAAGTAAGGAACCCAAAATATGAACAAAGAGCCAAATAAAAGAAATGGTAGGTAGGTGATTGGTCAAGAGCATGGCCAGAGGTCACAAGTAAATTACACAAAGAAGATGCCCAGATGCCCATGGCTCCTACTCTGACCACATTGCTTTCTGTCTTCCAGTGCTGGTTTCTGTGAAAGTGACAGGTCCTGACAACAAGGTGTGTTGGATGAAAAAACCAAAACCAAAACCAAAATATAACCCAAGAGACAAAGTGATAGAATAAGGGGACTACACTCTCTAGGACTATAGCCTTGATTACAATTTTTTCTGGTTTTTTATTAGAGTCTTTTCTTTACAAAGAGCAGAAGTGGAATGTGGGAAGGGTAAAATTAGAAAAGTGAGAACTGAAGTGTTTAACTATCTCAAGGACCATCTTTGGCTATCCCTGGCTTAGTAAAGCATCTCATGCTGTCCCAGTAACATTCCACTGAGTCTAAGGTTTTACATTCATTACCTTAAACACAGTGCATTTGTAAGACTTCCTCCAGAACAGTCACATGGCCTAGTATAGCACAAAATGCCTGGGGTAACTAAAGGTTAAACTAGTTTAAGTGAATCTATGACCCACATCTCAGCATACACTTGAGGCCTCATGGAGTGTGCCATGTGATCAGCTGTCAGTGGAAGAGAAGTCTAAGGCCTGGTTTATGGATGGTTCTGTACATTATTCAGGCACCACTTGCAACTGGACAACTGCAGCACTACAGCCCCTTTCCAGGACATCCCTGAAGGACAGTGGTGAAGCAAAATTTTCCCAGTGGGCAAAACACTGGGCAGTGCACCTGGTAGTATATTTTCTCTGAAAGTCAACTAGCCAGACGTGGGACTCTATGCTGATTCATGCTGTAGTGAATGTTCTGGCCAGATGGTCAGGACCTTGGAGGGAACATAACTGAAAAATTGGTGGCAAAGATATTTGAGGAAGAGGTATGCAAATAGACTTGTCCATATGGATGACTGATGTAATGATGTCTGTATTCTATGTAAACACTCACCAAAAAGTGACTGAACTGGGTAGGATGACCCAACCTGTAGATGACAGGCAACTCTTTTCCTTAGCCAACACTGTCATTGCCCAATGGGTTCATGATCAAAGTGACCACGGTGGCAGTGATGAAGGTTCTGCATGGGCTGAGCAACAGGAACTCCCACTCACCAAGACCGAGGTGGCTACAGCCATGGCTCAGTGCCCAGTATGGTAGCAGCAGAGACCAACTCCAAGTTCTGACCTGGCTCCATTCCCTGAGGTGATCAGCCTGTGACCTGGTGGCAGGTTGGTTATATCGGACCACTTCAGTCGTGGAAAGGGCAGTACTTTGTCCCTAATAGTACAGACACTTATTCTGGCTTTGCATTTGCCTTCCCTGAGTGTAATGGCTCTGCCAAACCTCCTATCCATGGTCTTACACAATGCCTTTCTAACCTCGTGGTATTCCAGACAAAATTGCCTGTGAGCAAGGTGTCATTGCTTATGTTCCTGTGGCCCCGCCAAGTCTCATGTAATCATGGCATGGACACGGCTGAGTCTGGCATTTGTGATTGGTTTGTTGTCTGGTGCTGGGATTGGTGGTGTGAATGCGGCATCTGTCCAGGGGTGGAGCCGACATACAGTGTAAGGGCGGGAAGAAGGCGTGTCTTCTCTCTCTTGCGGGTCGTGCATTGCTGTTTTGCGACCACCATGAATGTCTGCCCTGCCACGCCACCCTGTCTTGCAGCCAGCTGAATATGGACTGAAACCCCCAAGAACTGTATGAAATAAACCTTTGCTTCCCTAATTTTGGGCATCAGGTGTTTTGTCTCAGCAACGAGAAAAAAGTAACCAAGACACAAGGAATGCATTTTATGACCAAACACATAAAGCACTCGACTAATGTTTGTGGAATTCAGTGGTCTTACCATATTCCTCACAATCCAGAAGCAACTGGGTTTACAGAAAGGTAAAATGGCCTTTTAACAATACAGTTACAACTCCTTCTAAGTGGCAGAAGATTGGAAGGCTAGGGCAAGACTCTTCAAAAGGCTTTATATGCTTTGAGTCATCACTGTATGGCACTATATGGCACATCCCACTGGCCCTTTTGTGTGTCTCATGCCCAACCAAGTGAGAAAGGGAGTTACAGTGCTGGCAGGGATGATTGATCCAGACTATAAAGAGGAAATCAGACTATCACTCCATAATGGAGGAAAGGAATAAAATGTTTGGAGTGCAGGACATACCTTAGGGCATCTCCTGATATCACTATGCCATTACTAAGATCAGTGGAAAGGTACAACTCAACCCAGGCAGGGTGATAAGTGATCCAGAACCTCCAGGAATAAAGGTGTGAGTCACTTCACCAGGTAAAGAACCCAGAGTGACTGAGGTGCTCGATGAATGCCAAGAGAATACAGAATGCATCATGGAAGTTGGTAGTTACAAATACCAGCTCTGACCTCATGAGCAGTTGTAGAAATGAGGATTATAATTTCAATAGTTTGCACCTAATACTCCTTCTATGTAATATAATGTTGGTAGACTTAATGTTGGTTCTTAAGTATTGTTAGACCTAGGTTATAACATTGTTATAAAATATTTGGAGGAAACATCATCCCGAGAAAACATGCATTGTCATCTAGGGAGGGAATTAGTATGTGTGTTTGTGCACTGGGGAGTTGTAACATGTTAGCTATGACTATGAACTTGCCTTCATATCTGGAGACTAAGTATGGTTTAAGGAAATGTTTGTTGGTCAAGTGGTCAAGGGATGGACTGCGATAGTTCACTGATTGTGTCAACTTGAGTAAGAAATCAGCATAGTTCTGTGTGGCTGAGGCGATTTACTAAAGACAGAAGACCCACCCTGGCTCACAGTCCTTCTAGCCCTACTGGCAGGAGACTCAAAGCACAGAAGACAGATGGGGGAAGGGTCTCAGTGCTCCCATTTATTGCTGCTCTCAAACATTAGAAGCCTTCCTTAATGAACTGGTCAACCACTCATGTCATGAATTTGAAACAAAAATGCATATTCTGAGTCTTACTTCTTTATGTGCTGTGTGAATTCCCTGGAAAGATGTAAAAGGGCCAGCTGTCCAAGGAACAACTGACACCATGCTTGTTACAGACAGAGCAGAGAGGCTCTGCAGGCTGCAGCACTACCACACATACAACCCGCTTTGCTAAGCTACTGGATTCATTGTGGGGCTGTTATTCAAATAAAAGCAGGATTAAAACCAAGAGGGGTCTTAGGGAAGTTGTGTGCACTCCACTCCATCTCATCCCTGTGAGAAACCCACTGGGTCAGCAAGCAGTGTCTCCCTGTCCAGGTGAGTGACCTTGCTGTGCTGGAGTCCACATACAGCTTCAGTCTGGGTAGGACCACTGGACAGCTGACCAGCAGTCCACTACAAGATGGAGTTACACTGGTCAGGGTGCAGGGACAGGTCTTACAATAACATGGAAAAAGTTGCAGTTCAGGGCATCATGACACTGCTGGTGCCACCCCAGCCCATGACTGCTGGAGCCTCCCCAGCCCATGCCTGCTGAACAGGAGAGCTGATTAGGAAGGGAACACAGGTTAGCATGGGGACAGGAGTCCTGCTGGCCAGGGCTGGGCTGCTCTGCTCGCATCCCTCCCTGATTCTGACAGGAGCATGGACACACTCAGAAGCCGTGTGCAGACAGGAGACTCAGGTGTTCTTGGGGTCACAGAGCGTGGGCTGGAGAAGTGTGGAGTTGCTCAGTCACCTCCAAGGTAGCTGTCTCACACTACAGGACAAAGGGTTATAAATTCAGGCCATGGCTCTGTATGGCACCATTCTGAGGAACCCACTGAAAGAGAGGCTCTCTGCACACAGGAGGGGATCCAGAGATGGAGGCAGGGGATGGAGTGGGGGGCATGGAGAAGCAAAAAGCAGAGCTGTTACACATGACACCAACTCCCCAGGATGAACATAAACATTACGTACAGCACACAGGTACTGATAAAGATTAACAAAAGAGCCCACTGCTCACATATAAGGTTCACACTCAGTGACCTTGCTGTGTATATTCTGCCTCATTCCCCTCCCCCACATTAGGCCCTCCGGGGTCTCACCTTTACAAGCCATGAGAGATGAATCAGAGCCCTGGGCACTGTCACTCCCTGGGTGGAAACAATAACATGACACTGTCAGAGGCCACAGCAGACATGGTGAAGGAGGGATCATGGTGTGGGGATTCCCAAGGATCCTGATCATAGGACCACAAGGCTCCCAGGAATCCGCCCCCCATACTTACTTGAAACCTCAGCGTAGCTCCCTCCTTCTACACCTGTGGGAAGCAAATATGTTGTGAAAAGCCAGGGAGGAAGCAGGGCCAGGACAGCCTGGAAGAACTGCCCAGGAACCCAGGGAAGTTTCCAGAACTGGGATGCAGACCCAGGGAAGGGTCAGGAGGCACGAGGGAAGGACAAGTTCAGGACCTGCACCAACTGCCCTCCTGGAGCTCTGTCCCAGCAGGGGCCTTCCCCTCTGACCCTGCCTGCCGGGAATCTGGTCCCCATCACCACAACTCTCTGGATGACCAATCTGTCCTTCACTGTCCCTGATTTCACAACAGGCTCCGTGTAAAGGGCGCCGGGCTGGGCAAGCACATGTGTGTTGATGGGGCATCCCACAGTGCAGCGGGGTGCACTTCTCCCTGGGGTTGAAACAGGAAGACACTGACCCCACCCCTACCTGCTCTTTTCTTCCTCCGCATCACAAAAGTGACCCCAGCTCCAGTGAGCACAGCTACAAGGAGAATCACAGCAGCCACGACCCCCAGGATGGGGGGCTGAGGAGGCGACTCTGCAGAGGCAAGGGGAAGGAAGGGAAGAGAAAGGAAGGAAAGGGAAAGTGAGGGGCTATTCTTAAATCTAAATGGACCCCGAAGACTCACACAAACGTGGGGCTCAGAGCTGACTTGCTGTTAGGAGGTGGGGTCTGGGGAAAGAGGAGGGTCACTGTGGGTGTGGCTTGCTAGGGTTTCCCTCCTTCCTCAGCACCTCCCATTACTGTCTCTGCTTCCTGTCCTCCCTGCTGTGAGCAGCTCTCCAGTGCCGGGACCTCTGCCCTGCAGTGCTGTCTGGGTACAAGCTGAGGTTTAACTGAAACTGTCTAAAAACTTGGGAGCCAAAATAACCCTTCCTCCTTTAATTGTGGGTATCAGGTGTTGTGTCCCAGAAATGACACAGTGAGTAAGACAGGGGCTCTGACCCCAGCTCTTGAGCTGGGCCTGCTGCAGGTTTCCAGAAAGACTCCTGCCTCCAAGACAAGAGCTCCAGTGCCCCCTCTCTCTGTCTCAGTTACTTTCTCGTTGCTGAGACGAAACACCCTATACCTTCAAGTTAAATGGGGAAAGGCTCATTTCAGCTCACAGTTTGTAGAGGTTTCTGACCATAGTCAGGAGGCTTTGAGGTGGGAGGCCTGTGGCGGCATCACAAAGCAGAAACAGTCCTTGGTTAGGCAGGCAGGAAGCAGCAGCAGGCAGCTTCCCCCTCTTTACTGCATTCAGGCAGTGAGGCTGTGGGTGGATCCCACTCACACCCAGGCTGGGTCTGCTGTCTTCCCTAACCCACTCAGCAGCACCCAGAAGGGTGCTGATCCCATCAGTACAGTGATCCAGTTATCACAGCCTCAATCCAGTCTCACACACCCATATCCAGTCACTGCTGGCAAACCCCGCATTTGAGAACATGAGGCTTGGGGGATCATGTACATACAAGCCATAACACCCACTTTACCCCATCTCAGGGTGCGGGGCTCAGGAAGCCCCTCATGCTCCACACGGCATGTGTAATTCTGCTCCTCTCCTGGAGGGACCACCACAGCCGCCCACTTCTGGAACTTTCCATCCCCTGCAGGCCTGGTCTCCACCAGCTCCATCTCCTGGGTCAGCTCCTGCCCATCCCGCTGCCAGGTCAGGGAGATGTCCTCAGGGTAGAAGCCCAGGGCCCAGCACCTCAGGGTGACCTGTTTCTTGGAGATGGGGTGGCGGGTCACATGTGTCTCTGGGGGATCTGAGGGGAAGAGGGGAAAATTCAAGCACTTTGCATTCTTCCTGGGCCACTCCAGCAAAGACTCATGTGACATCCTGAGAACGGACAGGACGAGTGGAGTTGGGGAGACTGCAAACCCCAGAGAGCAGGCTGGACACAGGCATCTGGGATAATCTGTTCCTCAGACAGTTCTAGACTCGGGGTGTGTCAGCCTAGAGGAGGAGGCTCCAGGTCTCTGGGGGAGGGAAAGGGACCTCTGTCCTGAGTGGGTGGAGACTGAGAGACGGGAATAAGTGGAGTCAGAGCTCCAGAGACACCGGGTGTGGGCAGAGAACAAGCCTGAGAGAGGTCAGGGTCCCACCCTCCCGAAGGGCAGGGGGAGCGGCCTCTCAGGGGTCTCCCCTTCCCTGAGGGACAGACTCTTCCTCTCCTGAGAGAAGGGGGCTCAGGAGAGCGATCTGCTGTGAGCTGTGAAATCCCAGGGGCGCTCCTCCCCCTGACAGGAGAGGGCAGCAGGGCCGTGGGAAGGGCCCCATTTCCCTCCCCGGGAGACCCCTGCCCAGCCAGAGCGCAGACGGGGAGGTCCTCACGGCCGGTACCTGCGCGCTGCAGCGTCTCCTTCCCGTTCTCCAGGTATCTGCGGAGCCACTTCACGCAGGTGTCCTCCAGGTAGGCCCTATGCTGCCCTGCCGCACCGACCTCCACCCACTTGCGCTGTGTGATCTGAGCCGCAGTGTCGGCGGCGACCCAGGAGCTCAGGTCCTCGGCAAGGGCGATGTAATCCGCGCCGTCGTAGCCGTACTGCGAGTATCCGCCGAGGAAGCGATGGTGCGGCCCCACTTCGCAGCCCGCCAGCCTCTGGAAGGTGTGGGAACCTGGCCCCGTCCTCGCCATCAGCCCCGCCCCCGCCGTCGGCCCCGCCCCCACCCCGGTTATTTTTCCTCCCAAACTGAAAATGAACCCGGGTGGCAGTCCCCGCGCGCTTCCGGCACCGGGGTCTCTGCGGGCCCCTCAGCCTTCGTGTTAACCTCGGACCTGGGCACCCGGGACCATTCGAGCCGCTCATGGGGATGCTCAGGGGTCATGACCTCTGACCCGGCCGGGGTCACTCACGGTCCTCGCTCTGGTTGTAGTAGCCGCGCAGGGCCTGCAGGTTCCCGCGGTAAACCTGTGCGGTGTTCTTGGCTCTCTGTGTCTCCTCTTCCCAATACGCCTGATCCACCCGCTCCATCCACGGTGCCCGCGGCTCCATCCTCGGACCTTCGGCGTCGCTGTCGAAGCGCACGAACTGCGTGTCGTCCACGTAGCCGACCTCCGTGTACCGGGGCTCCCCGCGGCCGGGCCGGGACACAGCGGTGTAGAAGTAGCGCATGGAGTGGGAGCCTGCGGAGCGGGGCGGTGAGACCGCGACCTCCTCTCGCGCCGCTCCCCGCCCCCTCCGCCCGCACTCACCAGCCCAGGTCTCGGTCAGGACCAGGGCCCCCGACAGCAGCAGGAGGAGCGCTCGGAGCGCCATCTCTGCGATCCACGAGAGCTGAGGACTTGAGTTTCCCCCGCTAGGCGACGACTTTATAACCTGAACCGCGGCGACGCTGATTGGCTGCTCTAGGAGCTCTCAACAAATGGACGTGAGAAATGGGCTTGCGTCACCAGTATCCAGGTAGTAGGAGGCTCAGAAGTGATACCGAGAGAGACTGGGAATCCCCAGGGATTAATGTCCTCGCAGTGACGCTGCCCTGGGCTGAGACCCCAACAGCCACTCCTGGCGGCCTCGGACGCCGCCCCAACCCTCTCCCCCTGCTCGGAGCGCCCTGTGTCCCTCGGTCTCCCCGGACCCCGCGCAGAGGCCCTGAGAGGAGAGCGCGGCCCGATCCCCTCCCTCCCCGCGTCCTCCTCCCTCCCCGCCCCCCGGACTCCCCGGAGGAAAACTCGGCCCGGGGAGCATAGAGCGCAGGGAGCCGTCCTGGGGACGCGGTGGGGACGCAGGGGCCTCTGAGCCCGGACAAGTCGCGCCTCAGAACGCGGAGACTCCCACGGAGACCGGGCCGCTGGGCGGTGAAGACCTGCAGGGGGCGACGCGGGACTGGCCCGGAATGGCCGGGGCCGAGCCCGGGAGGTGGCGCTGTGCCCGGCACACACGCGTGGGCCTCCAGGGCCCTGCAGTTCACCCACGGCGCTCCGGGCTTTACCTTCCGCATGGTAGATCTGTGCCTCCGGCTCGGTGTGCTTTCGGATTATCTTATTTTTTTAGACCTGAGTCCAGAACACAACCTCAGATCTGTAGGTCTGTCCGGGCGTGGTGGTGCACGCCTGTAATCCCAGCGCTCAGGAGGCTGTGCCAAGAGGATCGCTGCGAGTTCCAGGCCAGTCTGGAGTACAGAGCAAGACCCTGTCTCCAAAAATCAAAACAAATCAAAACAAAGAAAAACCCCCACAAAACCTGTAGGGCTCCCCTTCTCCACAGAGTAGATTCCAAGACCCCTTCTGGTGCCTCAGTCTCAGCACAGCACCAGCCCTGTGTGAACTGTGAGTTTTCCCATACTTCCCACATGTACCTATGATAAAGATTACTATAAATCAGGCACAATAAAAAATCAACAGCAATAACTAATAAATACAAAAATTTCAACCATATACTGTAATAAAGTTAGGTAAACTATGATGTCTCTCCCCCTGCACCCTGCAAAACTGTGGATGAATGGAGCAGAATAGAGGACAAAGAAAGAGCCCGAGGCCCATTCAGCCATCTGACCCTTGACAAAGGGGCCGAAAACTCATGCCGGAGGAAAGTTCACCTCTGTAACAGATGGTGCTGGGACAGCTGGCTGTGCACAAGCAGGAGAGTCAGTCTAGACCCATCCCTCTCAGCATGCACTAACATAAAGTCAGTGTGGGGCAAAGCTCCAACAGAAACACTTCATCTGCTGGAAGATAAAACAGGAAAAACTCCTGAAGACACAGGCATAGATAAGGACTTTTGAAGCAGATCCCCAGACATACAAGAGATAACAGCAAGAATCAACAAACGGGATCACATCCAACTGAAAAGCTGCACAGCAAAGGTAACAAGGAACACAATGAAGACACGGCTTACAGATTGGAAAAATACTTTGTAGCTGTCCCTCAGACAGAGCACTAACACCTAGAATAGGTAAAGAGCTCAAAAAAATTAGACCCCCCCCAAATAAAGCACCCCATGGAGAAATGGGCGAGTGAAATGAAGCGACAGGAGGTCAGTCCTCGTGGATGCAGTGGGCAGGGCTGGCCGCTGGGCCCCACTTCCTAAAGGTCTGCAGCACTTGTCGACACTGCTACCTCTGGGGACCAAGCCTTTCCCTGCATAACTTTGGGTGACACCGGAAGGAATAGTAGACTGTTTTGCATGGGAGTGTGTTATTCTGTGAGGACAGGCGTTCATTCACATATTCACTCCACAAATGTTTTATATCAACAACCAGGAATCTTATCTTCCAGAGGAGAGAGACTACTTACAATAAAAGGTGTTTTCTCTGTTATGAGGAAAGGGCTGTGAACCAAGCAGAGGCGGAGGGAGATGCCACAGGAGATGAGGGTGCTAAGAAGGTGCCCCATAAAAAAGTGAGACGACACCAGGCAAATTGATTGCTTGGATATGAGTCTTCAGACAGGGAGCAGCTGTTAGGTGTGAACCTCCGATTGCACTTGAGGTGGAACTCTGTGAGGTCCTGAGCCCCGACCCACCGCAGGCCACGTTTGTGTAAAGTGGACAGTGCATGGACGGGGTCTTAAAAATAGCCAGCATATTTCAGGGAACATGCTTTGGAAAGGGCCCACGACACAGTCCTCAGGGATCACAAAGGGAAATTTTCCTCCCTCCCAGGCCCGGGGCCCGGGTCCCTGCCAGGGATGAGTGGGCTGTGGCATCTCCTGCACCCCTGAAAAGCAGGGCTGATAACGCTCTCCTGGCTGCTCCATCCAGAGGCAGCCTGGGAAACGGGGAGTGGAGGAAAATGCTTGCGCTCTGGAGTGCTCTGTGGGGCTGCCCTCTAGGTAGGGAGAAAGCAGGGAGGAGCCTGGGTCTCAGGGAGGACACAGGGACCCTGAGCTCCCCTCTCCTTCAGCCTCGGCCACGCCGGGACCTGGATTCCGTGCACACGGGGCTCTCAGACTCCCTTGTCCTCCGTGGAGGCCCAGCCCCAGGACGGCTTCTGTGCCTGCCTCCTGGCTCAGCCCCTCCCGCCTGCTCAGCAGGGCTATCTGATTCCTAGCTGCACAAGGTCCAGACGGCCACAGAATGTTTTGAAGGAAAATACTGCAAGAGAAAATTTGTACACTGATTAAGTTCTACTTTTTAAAAAGATTATATAAAGAGTATTCTGAAAATCAAGTTTTAGCACACTGGTATAAAGCCAAATTCAGTATCTCTGTGGTTATTTGAGAGATTATTTCTGATTTCATTTTTTCCAAAGCCTCATTGAGTTGCTTTGTTACCACTTCTAAGAAACCTTGTAGGGGGCTTTCAGATTATCCAGCCTCATTGCCTTCTGGGTTTGCTTTTGGTGAACTGAGTGTCTGGGTTTGTGACCTGTTTAAGTGTCTTTTCATTTCTTTTTTAGTTTAATTCCTAAAGTGATACCTGTTAGTTGCCTGTGGCGGGTTACTTTAATGGTGGCATTAAGGACTTACAGGTGATGAGCACTTCCCGGAGATATCTTCCAGGTGTAACTGGTTCCTGGGCTCCGAGTCTATTGGAAAATCCCACCTCCTCAGTTTGTCAGAGATGAGAAACTACTGCTTGCCTAGCCCAGTCCCTAGTTCCTTGGCACCACGCCCCAACTCTCTCTGCGACCCCCCAGTCAATCCCAGTCCTGGACCATCAAGGCCAACAGCTATCCAGTTCAATCGAGTCAGTTCTGGCTACAGTGGCACCCACAGCACCAAACACAGCCAACAAAACAGTAAACTGATCAAACCCCTGATTTACAACCCCCAACCATATAAACTGAATTTATAACCATACGACAGAATACAAGACAATCATATATAGTACTTAGGTTCACAAAATATCAATTCTGTCCCCAAGGGTCAGGACCCAAAATGAATTTAAGAAAAAGCAGAAAAGTGGGAAAAGAGAAAAGAGACTGTAAGTAGGTTGGAGAACAAAGATGGGTCCACCAACTCAGGGAAACCACTGCAGAAGACTGAGGGAAAAGAGAGCCAAAAGAGACAAAAGAGAAAACAAAACAGGACCACACCCAAAAGGCGGGCAGAAACCACACTCACACTAAAAAAAAAAAAAAAAAGTAATAATAATAATAACTAACAAAACAAGCAACAAAAAAGAAAAAAAGTCCACTTCCGGGGTTCTCTCTAGATTCACTGGTAAAC
>RJWM01022636.1:0-33458 GCA_004363535.1 Dasyprocta punctata
ACCGCATCTTTTTTATCCATTCCTCAGTTGATGGGCATTTGGGTTGTTTTCAAGTCCATTGTGGAAATCAGTGTGGAGGTTCCTTGTAAATTTTTAAAAGTAAATATTTTTTATCTGTTTGTTTTGCACACTTTCTTTCTTTTACATATCAGTGAGTGAAATAGTCAAAAATAGTGGCTGTAATGAAGTTAAATTATATTTAATAGAAAAATAGATTAAAGCATAAAAGTAATAATACAACATCCCTTGCAGAACTACAGAAAAAAAAATCCTATGAAATCAGAAGAGACTCAGAATATAAAAGTAATACTGGGCAATAAGAACAATGCAAGAAGTATCATTTTCAAATTATGTTACAAAACTGCATGGTATTAGAACAAAAACTGATGTGTAGAGGATACAAAATAGAGAATGCAGAAAAAACTTCAGGCACATTCAACTATCTGATATTTGATAAAGAGTCCAAAGCATACATTGGAGGAAAGATAGACTTTTTAATACAGAGTGCTGGGAATACTGGCTAGCCACATGCAGAACATTGAGTCTAGACCAACATATCTCACTACATACTGACTAAAATAAAAATGGATTGAATATCTAAATGTTAAAACAGAAACAATCTCTTGGAAGATAAAATAGGTAACATCTCTGAAGCTTGGCATAGCTAAGGACTTTCTGAACAGAACACCAGTTGTGTAGGAAATAATATCAAGAATCAACACATGGGATTATACCAAATTAAAAAGCTTCTGCACAGCAAAAAACCAACAGAGTGAAGAGACAACCTACTGAAAAGGAAAAAGAATTGCCAGTTATTCTTTCGACAGTCGACTAATATGTAGAATATATAAAGAACTCAAAAACATTATGCCCCCTAAAATAAATGCCCCCTAATTTAAAGACTCAATTAAAAAATAGCCTACTAAAATGAATAGACAGTTGTCAGAAGAAGAAGCAAAACTGACCAATAAATATACAAAAAAAATGTTCAGCATCCCTGGTTATTAGAGAAATTGAAATCAGAACATCGCTGAAACTCAAACTTATTCCAGAATGACTATCATCAAGAAATCAAGTGATACCAAATGTTGGCAGTCCCTAGAGAAATAAGAAATTTCTGCATTTTTGGTGGGAATATAAACTAGAATAACATTATGGAAATGACTATGGAGATTCACTAAAAATTTAAAATTATAAATTCAATCTGATTCAACTATTACCTTTCTACATATCTTCCCAAAAGAGTTAAAGACATATTACAGTGATATGTGAATATAGCAGCACAATAAATAACAGTTAAATCTTGGACATTACCATTCACAGATGAATGAAAAAAGAAACTGGTATTTTATACACAATGGAGTTCTACTCTACAAATAAAGAAGGATAATTGAGTCATTTATAGAAAAATGGATGCACTTTCATTTATTTTTAATGGGTACACTTTTAGATCATAATGTTAAGTGAAATAAATCAGATGCATGTAACAGGAAATAGGGCAATAGATCTTCTGTAACTGAGAAAGCAGCAAGAGATAACAGGAGCAGGAATTAGGGGACAGAAAGAGAATGAAAAAGAATTGAGATATGTTACATACACGTGTCAAATCTACACAAGGAAATTGGTAATTAAGTACTGCAGATATGCAGAAATAAAAAGTTCAAAAAAACAGATATTAACATTAAAATATAATGACAATATGCCTGACAGTATATGAAAATATTTAATTAAATTACATCTGTTTTAGTACTATATTTGTTTTGTGAAGAAATATGGAATTTATAAGAGTTTATATTTTAAATATTATGCTCATATGAGGGTTGTTTGATAAACTGACGTATGTCCAAGAAACTGAGAAAATTCAAAGTATTAGCAATATGAATTTGGGTAACAATGTTAACAAAGGATGGGTCCATGAAAAAATCAGCAAGTAGTGCAGTGTCTGGGGAGTCTGAGGAAAATGTAGGAGGCAAGGTGAGTGTGACGGGGGAAAGGATGAGCAATTGAGAGAAGAAAGCTGGTAATGCTTTCGAGGGGATGAGCCTCACATTATTGAGTTCTACTCATTTAAAAAACTTGAGCTTTGCTGTAGATGAAATGAGGGTCAAAATTTAAACTAGAACACAGAGTCGTCCACCTGAACAATTTGAACATGTAAGAACATGTTTATATCAAGCAAGAAAATATTGTTCGATCAGATTTTGAAAGTGCCAGTTGAATATTCAGAAATAGTCATTCTGAGTGTGTACTCATGATGAAGCTTTTGTGATGTCTTCACTGAAGCCATCTTGTGTATGAGTTTTAGGTTTCTCAGTATCAGGAAAGTTCTGACAAAGAGGAAAGAGGAAAAGAAAATGAGGAGAATGAGAGACAGAGATCAACATTGAAATGCCTCTACTGTAGAAAAACTCTGCTCTTGTTTCTTGCAATTTGTTAAGTTTGTGGTTATCCTTCAACTTATTGCAATCTATCATGATTTAATTAATTAATTGTGAAGTATTAGGAATTGAAGAATGATGTTTGCACTCAGCTACAGCCCAGAGCTTTTATTTATTTATTTTTAATTTTAGCACAAGATCTTTCTAATTCACTAAATTGCCCAGGCTGACCTCAAACCTAATCCTCCTGCTTCAGCTTGCAGAGTGCTGGCATACAGGAATTTTTCAAGTTACACACTATACAATATAGACAATTAGTCACAGCTTTTGGAAGGAATCATTTAAAAATGAGTTATTGATCAAATGAGTAAATATCACTATGAGTGAATAAACTCTTTAAATAATACTAAAATATTTATACAAAGTAAAAAATGGTATTAACATTACTTTTAAATGATGATCAACAATTCTGCAAGTCTTTATTAATATGTTGGACTTTGAAAAGCAAGAAGGGAGTAAAATACGGATAAATATTTTTGTTTGTTTGTGTAATAGCATACAAGATGCTGTTAGGATATGACAATGAGAAAGCCTCCAGGAAATTGTAACCACAAATTACACTAATCGAAAATAACATAAAGCATGGTAAAAAGAAATTGATTAATTTTAGAATTTCTTTCTAAAATAGTTGCAGATAATGTGAGTAAATTTTGTAATGAAATCAGAACAAAACAATGTTTGTGATTTACCATCACAATGGTAGAACCTATTATGATAAGTTAAATGCTACAGAATGATTAAGAAAAGGAATATATACTATACATGCTTTGGTTTAGAATGCAGGCTTAAATGTATCCAATCCTAGGGTATGTCGTTAATTATCAATGTGACCAGAGGCAATTTCAATTCTTTATTTTTAAAATGAGTAGAGTAATCATATCAACCTTGTGGATTTACTTTTAGGATTAAATAAAGGAAGCATACAGGAAAATATGGACCAAATGTTAAACTTTGTTTTTGTTTAAGAGTTTATGGGCCTGTTTATAATTTTGATTCAAAGTCACTATTGAGACATTGAAAATTAGTGAATAAGCATTTTTTCTTCTACAGTTTACAAATGAACTGAAGTCACCAAAATAGGTTATCTTGAAGGAAATACCTAATTTCATATTTTACTATTACACTGTAACTATCATTATGAAAAATAAAATGTTCATTTGAATATTAGATAAGTACATAAAGAAACTGATAAGCAGAAGTTGTAGTTTAATGTTCTTTAAAACATTTTCTTTAAAGAGCATAAAACAAAAATTCTTTTATACTCCTTAATATGTGGTAAGTTTCCGTATGAGCAATTTGAGCTTCACAGAAGTGCCATGTTTAACTTACAGGAAAATAAGTTTAGGGAACTATTAGCGATGAGATTTTCTTTAACATATTTTTTTCACCTCTTGTTCTTAAGCTTTTCACACTGAATCCAGTCCTTTGAAGTTTTGGAATTATCTTTCAACAGTTAAAAGGCAGAAGCTCTCCTGAGAGTTTCACTAGTAGAAGCCATTAGTCAATTTGCTGATATAAAATTTGAATGCCTCTATAAATGTTTCATAGAATGACTTTGGAAACTGTGTGTGTGTGTGTGTGTGTGTGTGTGTGTGTGTGTATGTGTATGTGAGAGAGAGAGACAGAGAGAGAGACAGAGAGAGAGACAGAGAGAGATGAGAAATTGCAACATATATTTCATTATACGAGTCTTAAGCATGAGTTTTTGACGTTAAAATTTTTGATATTGGATAAAACAGACAAAAGACTATCCTCAGATGTCTTGATATGCTATCACATGAATAGACAGAAATACCATAGGACTAGAAAGGCTAAATTTCTTTGCTTTTCCAGAAACCTTAATACTATTTGTTGTAAAAATCACAAGGATAGCACTTCATGTCAGGACTGCATGTACCATAGGTATAAAAAGATGATGGTAAAGGTACAGTCATATGTGTATTTCTATTTTTCAAGCTATGTGATGTTCAAGCATAAAAGAAATGATAACTACACAGTTTATGATAATTATTTCTAACAGTTACATGCATATCACGTTAGAAAAAGATGTGTCTATGCAATTTTATGTCATTTTAGTATTGCAGCAAGTCAAAATTATACTCCTGGTTTTGGCAAAGTTTTACTTACTTGTTCATACTTCCACATCCTCTTTTCCACAACATTCCACTCCCTTTAAATAAATATTCTGCCAATAATCCAACAAATATAACCATAAAATGACTCTAAATGTTCAAGGAAGAAAAATGTCCTCACGACGTGAGAATCAACACAGTACTATTTCCTGGGTATTCTTTTTATTGTTGTGTGTTTTGAACTGGGTAGCAGAGAAGTCTCTAACTTAGAACTGCAAATTGATGGAAACAAATGTGATTACAAATAACATCTGTCTGGCAAAAGGGTCAGAAAAAAGACAGCTGATCAGACGTTGGCAGGTGATGTACACCCCACACTGTAGGCCTATCTGCTAAAGCAGAATAGCACAGGGTTGGTAGTTAATGCACACACATGTGAACAAAATCTACCTGCCCCTATCTTCATGGTAGCAAAAGCGTGAACCTTAGCAGTAAGAAAAAGAAACCAAATGCAGTCATTTGTGTGAGAATTGTGTCTCTCACATTAAGTTTTCCAGTCTCTTCAGGACAAAAACATGATGTTCACCACTATTCCCCAGTACCTAAACAATTTAGAACATGTAAATTTTGATTATTTACAGTTTCATTTAATGATTATACCTTTTAATATATTGATGATTGACATGAAAGGTCGGTCACAAAGTTTGTGAAACACTTTTGGTATTTTTGGAATGCCTTAATTTATTACTTTCTGTATTTGGTGCATTGTAATTTGTATTGGTGTAATATCTTTCGAAAATTTCAGCAAAGCTTAACTTCATTTACTTGCAGGTTATTCTAAACTTGCTGTTAGGATAAAAATCTAGTCATGTTTTTGAAACAGTCTTTCTTTTACGTTACAAAATGTTTCTAAATTTTGCCTCAACTTTTTACTTCTTGTGCATTGATTTATGTGTTCAAGTTTGTTCTTATATACCTTTTTCAAAATTTGGAAAACCTGTTATGACTTTTAATAATTATAACGCTATACTTACTGCTAACTACATTTAAGTTTACATTGTACAATATGCTAATATTGAAATAATATTTTTGTTCTGTTATGAGTAGTATTGTATGGACATTAAATAATACATCAATAATTAGTAATAATCTAAAGCACAATGAAAAACGATTATGTAACAAACTTCATTTTAGAAAAATTTTACTGTTAATATTTATTATCCTATGTCCCTTCCTACCTATCCTGCTCTATCTATGTATTTATATTTAAGATGTAAGGCATTTGTTATCACTATTAATTTCCTGTCTTGTTTAAACACATACATTTACATATAAGTAAAAATAATGAAAGGACACAATGATACATACTTATGCTTTTATGTTCTGAGTATAAGGAAATATTTGTACATTTACATTAATATGTTCATGCATGTTGTATATAATTAGATTTTACAGGAGTTATTACCATATATGAGTATTTGTATTTATATAAATTAGCCATACTACAGTATCTACAGTTGGATGTAAAATAGTTTATTATTTTGCACAAAGATATACAATCCCTAAATCCAGTTTATTATAAAGCATATTAATGGAACTGGTGAAAGACTTGCTTTTTTATATTAGAAAATTTATTGATATGAATTTTATACATTGATAACATGTGTTTGTCAATATGCTTTTCCAAAGATGTACAAACCACATAAAGCAAATCAATAGGAAGTAGACATAAAATCCAATGAAAAGGGATACAAATAGATTAGAGATTCTGCATCACTTTCAAAGGGATTAGTCCTGATAAAGCTACCATAAGTTGAAACCTATCATTCCATATTACACACTTGCTGAAACTCATAGCATAGGAACACAGTACAGTGAAGGACTTTATCCATGGTTTACTATTGTGATCACGTGGTTTACTGAAAGCTACAGTTGGCTGCTGCTGCTCAACACTTGAAATGTATCATCCCAAAATTCAACATTCAAATTGCAGTTTTTATTGACTGTATATCACTTTTCACTCTCTTCATTTTTTTATTTTATTTTACTTTTTTTTTGTGGTACTGGAGATTGAACTCAGGGTCTTGTGTATGCTCTAGGCAAGCACTCTACCAGTGAGCTACATTTTCACCTTCACACAGTTGAAAAATTGTAGTTGAATTGTCATAGATATGATCTGTTTTTGAAAAAGATGAATATCGAATATAAATATTTGCCAAATTCTGAGATTTAATATCTACTAAAGCAATATAAATGAAAACCACAAAATGTCAAAATATTCATATAAGCTTTATTTATTATATCCTCAAATCAATCTTTAAAAAAACTGAAATATTTCTCAGTCTTAAAATGGATTATAAATTGTAGTGCATTTCTAAATATAGCAATACAGTGAAACTTGCAGGTAAAATGATTGCACAAAATAAGAATTTCACATAATAATATATTCCTCATAAGGGATTATTAACAGCACCTAACTAAATTTATGACATTGAAGAATTGCATTACACTTTTTATTTTATAATTCTATGTAAATATACCAATGAATGTTACTTAAATAAAATCCATTAAGTGGATGATTTAGAAAGTTGTACAAATATGTTTTCACCAAATGAGTATTGTCAATCTACACAATCTTATAATTTGGTAAGTGATTAAAGGAACTCAGTGTTATATATGTTGCCATTTCACTATTGCTGTTTTCATAGTCTTTTCCTCTATATTTATTTCTTCTAATTTCAAGAAATTTTTAAGTCCACAAGAAGATTGCATAGTAATTTGATATATTAGTTTTTATTATAGAAATAAAATGCCAAAATTCTGTTAAATACATTTTTAAACAAACCTTTGTCATTGTAATGAGTCATTTAATTTTTGAAAAATAATTTAATGTAAGGTAAAAATTCAATGGTATTTTGTCACCCTAGATAAGTACCTGAATAATTAAAAGTGCATGAATTCTTTTTCTTCACATAATTATATTTCCAGCTGCATGATGTAAAAGGGAGAACTAGTTATATTGAAAAAAAACTAGTAATTTTCATATAAACTATAAAGTATTTATTAATATTTACAATGATATTTAGAGACGTTTTTCTTAATGAAAAACCACTATCTACTAATTTCTATAGCAAATCATTCTAAAATACTACTTTGTGTTTGCATGTAACTTTAAGCAACATTTTTACATCAATAGCATGAAAAGTTGTTAACATAGGTACATGCAGAATTTTTATAAAATAGATCTCAATGTGATACATCACATTCTAGTTTGCAAATGTATGAATTATCAAATAATAACTACCATAGGAGATTATCTGTCATATATTTACTTTTTTGTGGTTGTTGTTATTTTAAATCTCCAATTTGTATCATTGTGTTTGAAATAATGTTAATTGCTACATGAACTTTATAAAATTTATTTTACTTAAATCTCTTAATTCCTTTTCATCTCTCTATGAAATATATATATGTATGTATTTACATTTAAATTAATACAATTGTGTACATTCTACTAGATATAAATTTTAACCTATTTGTAGTATATTAGGAATCACAATATTGTTTACATTTCTAGTGTGTTTATTTTTCATTGATGTAATTTTTTCCATATTCAACTTCACAATATTGTGAAGCAAAAAAAGTAACAAGAATTTGTGCAAAATTATGTTGAAATTAAAATGAAAAATCACATCAACCATGACTTTGAGTCATTAATCAATATTATATATATATATATGTATTTGCTATCAAGAGAATTAAAACAACTAGAATTTGATATGTAGCTATCAATTTTATTTTTTATTTTTTAATAACTAAGGAAATATAATGTCTACCACAGAAAAATAAAATATTGAAACTGTTGGCAGTAGAAGGAGTCATATATTCTTCCAGAAAATGTGAAGGCAAAGAAAACTCACCACTCTTGAAGATGCAGTAGAAATGTATTGACTTTAAAATGTGTTTTCACTATAAACATCAAGCAAGCTGACAGGTACCACCCAACCAAGAAACTCATAACTGTACTTAAAAGAGAAATTCAGATTTCTTATCTGATTTATCCAGAGTTGAAAGAGGCTTCTAATTCCTGTTTAGATACTGCTTGTAGACAATAATTAAAATAGCATAATGGTAAAGTACTGACATAGACCAGTTACATAGAATTTCATACGTGATGCATGTACTACTTAACATTGACAGGATGAAATTTGAAAATCCAATAGATTTTTAAATTTACCTGCTTAACTATTGTAGGAGAAAATTCATCTAGGATCATAATGAATTCTATGACAAATCCTACACAAAAATAAATGGAATTACATTTGAAGATAAAATAAGTGTTATTTTCCTATTTTTGCTCTTCTTCGAGATAATGATGGGGTAGACCATGAAATTTGCTTTATAAACAATTGTTTTGTAAACATTTCATAGATAGCAAATTTTTCTGAAGTCTAAAAACTTATCTTTTAGGCCTGAGTACTCACCAAGGATTCTTGTTGTTCAACTACCAGTTTTAGAAGAGAAATAATTCCTCTTTGTTAAAAACTGCAAATGCCATTAGTTTGTGCATTAAGGCTGTAAGAAATAGTTTTCTATAATGTAAATGCATGCAATTTCTTTTTAAAAGCATTCTACTCAGAAGCAAGAAACAATTGATAATTATCCAAAGTCATAACTATCAGAAAAAATATTAAAAGAGAAGCTACTGTAAAAACATCAGTGATGCACAGAATATATGGTCAATTCTTTTTTTAATTTTATTGTAAAGAGAAAAAAATAACAATAAAGCAGAGTTTCAAGACAGGCTGGGGCCAGGCATATAGTTCAGTGGCACAGTTCCTGCCTGGCAAGTGCAAGGTCATGAGTTCAATTCCAGGCACACACACATACACACACACACACACAAGGCTAATAGGATACTAACAATAATCTTTATATTGTAATGAGTATCATAATACTCATTCATAGTACAAGATATAGGAATGGAATATTTTCCAAACTTTAGCACAAATCTTTCTTTTCAATGAACTCAGAGATATAAACTGTATAAATATCTTAAGTATCTTGTGTCTATACATACATAGAAGTTTGTTTTTTCCTTTTCCCTTTCTCCCATCAGTTTTTTTTTTGGGGGGGGGGAGTGGGGAGGACTGTTGCTTCCTTATTCATAATATCTATTGTATATTTTGGATCTTATTTACTCATTCAGTTTCTCACACTAGTGAGACAATAAGATGCTTACACATGTGGGTCTGATTTACTTCACTGATGGACACGGTCACAAGTTGCATCCATTCACCTATAAAAG
Organism: Dasyprocta punctata; assembly: GCA_004363535.1. Lineage (NCBI taxonomy): Eukaryota > Metazoa > Chordata > Mammalia > Rodentia > Dasyproctidae > Dasyprocta > Dasyprocta punctata. The sequence continues at coordinate 9,819 of RJWM01022636.1, forward strand.
ACTCATTTATCCTTTATTGTGGCTGAGTAGTATTTCATTGAATTAAAAAACACATCTTTTTTATCCATTCCTTGGTTGATGGGCAATTGAGTTGTTTTCCAGATTTAGCTATTACAAATTGTGACGCTATAAATATGAGTTCATTTATATCGCTGTGGTGTGTTTTTTAATGCCTCTGGGAAGATCCTCAGAAAAGGAATAGCTGCTTCCAATAGGACCTCTAATCCTAGGTTTTTGAGGGATCATCACACTGATTTCCACAGTGGCTCCCATCAACAGTGGGGAAGGTTCCTTTTTCCTAATAGCCCCACCAGCATTTGTTATTGGTTGTTTTTTTGATGATAGTCATTTTTTCTGGAGTGAAAAGATATCTCAGTGTTGTTTTAGTTTGCATCTCTCAAATGTTGCACATTTTTTCACTATTTTTTTTTTTTGTTTGCCATTTGTATTTCTTGATCTGAGAAGTGTGTATTCATTTCAGATGTCAATTTTTGGATTGGATCCTTGCATTTGGAGAATCTGATTTTTTTCAGTTCTTTGTATGTTCCAGATATAAGTCCTTTGTCTGAGGAACAACTTGCTATAAGTTTTTTCCATTCTGTGTGATGCCTTTTCACTATGTTTGTGATTTCTTTTATTGTGCAGGCCTTTTCAATAAGGTGAGATACCATTTGGTGATGTTTGTAGTATTTCCACGCAGTCTGGGTTTTCTTCACAAAGTTTCTGCCTACACCTGTACCTTCAAATACCTATTTTTTTCCTTTCAGCAAATTTAGTGTTTCTCTTTTAATATTTAGATCTTTGATCCACTTTGGCTTAAATTTAATGTATGGTGATAGACATGGATCTAGTTTTAGTCTTTTGCATGAGGAAAGCTAGTTTTTCCAACACCATATATTAAAAAGACTATCTTTCTCCAGTGAACTTATTTGGCTCCTTTGTTGAATTTAAGGTGGTTTAGTGTGCTTTGAGTTGTGTCTGCATCTGTGTTCCTCAGGTCTGTTTTTTGGTCAGTACCATGTGGATTTTATGTATAAAGATATTTAAAGATTTTTATAGCCATCTCTAACTTTCTTCTTAATGTAATTTCCTCTGTATCTTTTTCTTAAAAATATTTCAAATTGAATCAGTTATTAGCTGTTTTTTATTTGAAAAGTTGCTTTCATTATATTTTTATGAAATTCCTTATCTCAAGTAATGCTATCAAATATTTCAAATTTGAGATTATGTTTCAATATTATTTTAACAAAATATTAACACTTCAATTTAAAAGTAGCCACTTTGTAAGATTAATATTGAATATATAACAAAGAGCAATCTGTAACATAACTGTAGGATATTTCTTTTGTTTTCTGCCTTTTTTTACTATTTCACACAAACAACATGAAGTTCTTGTGACTGATTAAAGTTCTTATGCTGAAATCCATACTAAACTGCACAGAGGTTACAGATTACCACTGTGATTTTTCACTTGGTTACTCGCTTTATTCAAGTTACAGTGATTCTTTTGCTCTTTTACAAGTTGGTCATGTACTTTTCTGTGTTCCAGTCTCAAATGTGTATACTTTATTTACTGATCATTATTCCTATGATACATTCGTAATCCAGTTCCTCACTACTTGTATGCTTTCCTCTAACTACACATCCTCAATGAGACACACCTGAACGACTCATCACCCCCACACATAATTGTAACTTCCAGTAGCCTACTTTTTTCCATATTGCATTTCTCCTTTTGTCATGTGATAAGAATTTTGCTTATTCACTTTGCATACTGTATGTGATTACTTCCAAAAAATAAGAACAAAAGTTCATGAAAGGATCTATGATTGACTCCAATCGTCTAGAACACAGTGACTGTTAAATAAATAGAGATATATGTTGGCCATTGAAAATGTATACATAAATAATACTTTTATTTTATTTTAATTTTTTTATTTTTCTGGTACTGGGGATCAAACTCATGACCTTGTGCTTGTCAGACCAGTGCTTATGCCAGTGAGCTAAATTCCCAGCTCCAAATAGTACTTTTAGAAAACGCTACCATCTGAATAAATAAGTGATTCTATACACTTAGCATTTTGAGCAAACTTTAATCTGTTTCATGTACATAGTTGTGTCTTCTTCCTTTAATACATTATGATTTATATGTTTCTGATGTTTAAATCAAAATAATTTTGTATTTTGGCAAAGCGTATTCTCTCAAATGAGACTATTTTTAATGTACATATTATTTAAAACTTTAAAGAGTTAATTTAACAGCATCTGAGATTACTATAGAGAATAATTATATACAAAATATTTCTTATAAAAAGAGTTACATAATATGAGATTCTGCTTATAAAATTAACTTTGACTTTCTGGTTCTATTATTGGTTTACTTATGAGAAACTTTTCAGATCATTCTGAAATCAAGAGAATTTTTATCCAAATTAGAAGCTTTTCAGATAAAAAAGAATATACAGTTATAACAGTCAGAATTTGAAGAACATGCACCTAAGTAGTGTAAAAACAGTCAGATTCTCTCTTTGTCTCTAGTCTAAATATTTATAAATACCAATCTACAAGATATTTATGAACTGAGAACTTGTAATATAGCAAAAACTTTAACCAAGATAAAAAACACATATATTCCCAAATGCATACATGCAGATGTCATTAGGTCATGGACAAATATGTAGGTTAATTTAGTCATATACATTTAGGCAAACAAAAAAATCAGATCACTTCTTTTGAAGGATAAAACAGAATGTTCTGAATGAGCAAAAACACTCAAATTAATTTATTCAATCAAACTAAAGTTGAAAAAAAATGACCGAATGCTTCTATTAAAATAATTTGTGCTTGATTATGCTCTCTTAGAGAGAAAGCCTTTGATAAATGAAATAGTGTAAGATATCAGTGATGTTTCAGAACAGGGGAAAGCATTCTGTGAAAACCCAAGGAGCAGTGCAGGATTGAGTTATGCCAGAAAATATTAAGTGTGGCTAGGCAGCCCCTGGTTTAAAGTCACTCACTTGATCCTGAAACCAAACTGTACACATTTAGGTCACAGTGAATGATTACAGTGCCTCCAAGAGAAAACAAGCTAAGATTCATTGTAACCATACTGTAGGTTGGGGAACCCCACAGGTCTTTTTGGACAATGGGGTTTGAGCTGAAAATTTTATGAAAGCCCCAGGCAGAAAGAAAAAAATCAATCTTCTCTGAGTAAATTCGGGAATTGCATCCACTCATATGAATTCCCAGTCACCCTATTAGGTCTAAACAGATTTTATTTTGTCCACCAAGTAGACTGAACCCTGGTAGCCTAACTCCAGTGTTCATTTAAAGGACACATCGATGGTCCCCCACAATGCACAATCACTGTGTCCAGATCTCTGCACAGGTTCATTGTTACTGAATCAAACTTTGAAAAGGTCTTAAAAACAGTTAATTTTTTTTTCTGTTTCCTTCTATTCTCAATGACTGACTATGCCATGGTGAATAATTAAAACTTTTTTGAAGAAATTAGTTTTTCGTCATTTGTTATTTATTTTTGCTACAAGCAATGGTGTTTTTCATAAAGGAATAAGAAAATGAGTACCAGTAAGTGGTTAAAAGTTGAGCCACGTTGGGAGAAATTGATTATTTCTGATTTTTTCCCCTAGGGGGGAAAATGTTGCTCTATATTACATATAAGAAATTGAGCTAAAACAGAAACCAGCAGCTTTGTTGGGTTGAGGAATTACAAATCGTACTTCAGAGATAACGGAATAGCTGGAAATTGAAAGTAACGTCACAGAACAAAGAGAACAGCAAAGTAAGTGCTGAGAAAACCTATGGATAAATCATCTTTAAACCTTATTGTTTGTGAAAATGTCCATTTAAGGAGTACTGAACTAGACTAGACTAAGGATTGAGGATATATAGTAGAAAACATTGCCTGGAGGATGAAAGAGATGAATGAAAATTTCAAAGTCATATTGTGATGGAGAGCAGAGCTAGGTAAATGCCTCTGACTTTTCACTTAAACCCTGAATTAGTCACTTGTAGGCCCATATTAAAGAATTACTTATGGTAAAGGGAAAACTAACTACAGTAACTACTACTTAATAAAACATAAAATGAAGGCTTCACAGGGGGGAAAAAAAGGCACTTACAGTTTAAAATCCTACTGCAAAAAATTCCAATAGTTTTAAAAAGAAATACAGAGACCCTCAGAATTTATAAACATAAAACAAAATCAAGTATAAAATAGTTACTGAAAATATAAAGTGTAATATTTTACATTTATGTTTTAAAATATGTGCAATAAAAATGATGAGTGTAAATATATGTATTATAAGAACAAAAAATATATTATACTAAGATTAAATAAAACTTTTCCTATGAAAAATTCATTATTTGAAGTTGAAAAAAACTCATCAGGATAGAAGAAATGATTGGATGTATGGTTAGTTGGATGATGTAACAATTTATCAGTGAACTTGAATACTGGTCAATAAAAATGAGACAAAAAATTGGTAAAGAAAAATATGTGTTTAAAAGTGAGCAGGGCACAATTAAGCCATGGGACAGTATGAAGTTGTTTAAATTACATAGAAGAAGACTCACAGAACAAGAGAAAGGGGAAAATAGAGCCATTAAAACATTTGAAAAGATTTTGATGTAAGCCTCCCAACTTGATTAAAAGTTGGTAGTGCAGTCCTACTTGATAGGAAACATGTCACCATGGTTCTTTATATAATAGAACTGAAAATACGATGACAGTGTAGTATTTGGATTATTGGTTGCTATAATAATTAAATTAACTATAATATTAAAGTATTTGAACTCATCAATATGCCAGCCACATTAAAATTAGGGTAACCATTAAATTTAAGGGGTTACACATTAAAAACATTAATTCAAATACTTATTTTTGCTTGTTTTATTTTATTAATCTCCTGCATAGTATATTTACAGAAATAGATAACAATGTGACTGAGAGCTCCATCCTACAATGGAAGAGGCTGTCCTTATTTTCCGAAATAAACAATGTACTTAGTTATGACACATGCTTGAGAACTCGCCTATGATACACCAGCAGATATAGCATAAGTAACATGTCATGAACAATCCTGGAAAAAATATAAAACTTAGTTTAGTTTGTAGTTATTTTATTATGTCATATCTCTTATTTTTTAATATAATTTAAATAAAATTTCAAAAGATTTTAATAGGGTTACATGTGCAGAATGTATAAATTCTGCAATCTCTGTCACATCTTTTTTTTTTTTTGTGGCACCGGGGATTGAACTCACAACCTCATGCCTGCCAGACAGGCACTTAAGCCACTGAGCCAAATTCCCAACCCTAGTTTTCTGAGGCAGGGTCGCACTATGTAGCTCAGGCCAGCCTTGTGCTCGCGTTGTAGCCCAAGCCGGCCTCGAACTCACAATGCTCCTCCTACCTCAGCCTCCCGATTGCTGGGATTAAAGGCGTGTGTCACCACACCCGGCTGAGAACAATTCTTGAAGTGCATTTGAAAACAGAAAAAAGGCAATCCTGGGCAACAAAGGCAAGGCAAGAAGAATCACAGTCCATGACTTGAAATTATAATATGAAGCTACTGTGATAAAATCAGCATGGTACTGGCAAACAAACAAAACAAACAAAAAACAAATTAAACAAACAAGAAAAGCAGACCTGAGGATCAGTAGAACAGTTTAGAAGATACAGACACAACTATAAAGACACTCAGCCACTTTATCTTTGACAAAGGAGCCAAACACAGTCACTGGAAGAAAGAGACTCACTTTAAAAGTGGTGCTGGACAAATTGTTTTTCCACATGGAAAACACTAAAACTAGACCCTTTTATACAACTGTGCACTAAACTAAAGTCAAAATGGATCAAAGATCTAAATATTAAAACAGAAACACTAAATTTGCTGGAAGACAAGGTAGGTAGAAATTTTGATGACATAGGGGTAGTCAAAGAGTTCGTGAGCAAAATGCAAACCACTGGGGAAGTACTTTAAAGAATCAACAACTGTGATCTCATCTTATTAAAAAGATTTTGCACATCCAAGAAATCACCAACAGAATAAAAAGAAAATCCACAGAATGGGAAAAACATTAGTCAAGCCGGGCGTGGTGGCACACGCCTTTAATCCCAGCACTCCGGAGGCTGAGGTAGGAGGAGCATTGTGAGTTTGAGGCCGGCTTGGGCTACAACATGAGTGCAAGGCCAGCCTGAGCTACATAGTGCCACCCTGCCTCGAAAAACCAGGGCCAGGAGTTTGGCTCAGCAGCTTAAGTGCCTGTTTGGCAGGTGCGAGGCTGTGAGTTCGATCCCTGGTGCAAAAAAAAAAAAAAAAAAAAAAATTAGTCAAATGTCCCTCAGAAAAAGACCTTATGTCTAGAACACATAAAGAATTGAAAAACATCAGGCCCCCCAAATTCAAAGAACCAATCCAAAAGTGGGCATCTGTGATGAACAAGCACTTCTGAGATGAAGAAATACGAATGGCAAATAAGTACACTATACTCTTACATTACGTACTTTGTCTGATTTTGCACATGTATGTGTGTAATGAAGGAAATGAATTAGCTCTTTACGTACTACAGAGGTGGAATTCTGGCTGCTAGATGGTTATTTGGCTATTTATTTTTGAAGATTTCCATAGTTCAAAATGGTGAACTCATTCTACAATATATCATTTTTTCTTAACTCTACAATTTATTAAAGACATTTTATAAGCCAGTGTGTTTAAATATATCTAGAACTTATCTTATAACTCATAAAAGTCTTAATTATAAAAAATATAGCCTGCATGCTTGTCAATACTGTACCTCCCAACAATATTCCCTAAGTCATTCTCCTAGGTTGTCTAATTCCACAATATTTTCCAGAAACTTTATCTGTTTCTTCAGATTTTTTTTTTGGCATCAAGTGTGTCACTTATTTTAGTGAGTTTCCAGAGAATCAGAGGCTACAGTAAGAATTCAACTGCAAGTATGCTATCTGGTTTGTGATACCAGTAAATACTGATAAGGATGAAAAAGTGCAAGAAAAGAGGTAAGAATGCATATTATTGTACCTATCAAGCTAGATAACTGTTTGTACAACTGGATCTCAAGCTCCATGGGAAATTAGTGGCAGTTAGATCATAGACTTTCTATTTATCTCACTATGAAGGTGAGAAAGATGAATTACTTATCTATCAACCTTTTCTATCATCTATTATTTAAGGGGTAAAAAATACCATTGTCAGTACCACTTGTTAATATTTTCCTGCATTGTAAAGATGTATGGTTCTGTAATTTGAAAAATGACTTCAGGAAAGTGTACAAGAATTCATATCACAGAGATTTTGGAGTGTAAATGCAAATAATAAGAAGTGGCTCAATGCCAATAGATTCTTCAAAAAAGTATTATGCAAAATTGAAAAATAGCAACTATAATGTAGAAAATGTATCACATACCTAAGACTTAAATCTGCTCATTCTTCATTTATTTAGAATCTTGAAAGGATTCTACTGAATAAAATAAGCTAATTAAAAGACCAATACTATATAATTTTGCTTGCAAAAATGGATCATATAGACAAATTCATAGAGGCAAAAGAGATTACAAGAGGGGATCAAAACCAGTCAGCATTCATATTAAAAAAAGAACATGTTGGAATTAATCCCCCTCAGAAACTTTCCATTTCCTCAAACACAGTCACTCAGTTGTTCCTGCCACTTTTAAGGCAGATCAGTAAGTTCTCTTTCGTGAGTGTTTTTATGAAGTACAATAAAAAATACTGCGACTATTGCTGCTGAATGACATCTACTAGGAAAGCACGCTCCTAAAACCATGGCGCATCCTCATCCACTTTCTTCACCAGATCTGGTGTCATGTAACTACTGGCTGCTCTTCAAGGTAAAAGGACTATGAAAGGTAAACATTTCTAATTGTTTTAGGACAATACGAAATCTAGGACTATAAAACTAAAGACGGGGTAGTGGACTTTTGGGCTTTATTCAGAAAGTGAAAAGAGAAATGGGATAAATATGGCACAAGGGAGAATAGTATGAAAGTCATTTTGGCAATTTTTTTTTAAACACATGCAATATGTTTCTTAAAACATCTAGTACAAGTTATGAAAAGGAAAGTTATTGTTTTGTTGATTCAAAGTTTCTGTTTCAAGTAAGGAAAAACATTTTTAAAAATGATTGCAATTATACAATATTATGAATGCAATAATGAGACTGACTATTACACATACAATGGCTAAAATGATAAATTTATGATGTAAATATTTTATCACCATAAAAAGTCAACACAAAAGTTAATAAATGTAATTCACTAATAAAGAGAGATAGTTCCCATTTAAACATGAAAATTATAGTGTAAGATATGCAAAAGTTTCCCATTATGTAGATTGCCTCTTTACTCTGTTGATTGTTTACTTTGTTTTGCAGAGGCTTTTTAACTTTATGTAGTCCCATTTGTTGATTCTTCAGAAACAGTTATGTAAGTAAACCTTTCCACATTGGCTAAAGATTCAAAGGTATTTTTGTTCCATGTAAGTGATCATCAAAAGATGATCTCAGCAAAAAAGAACTTTAATAATCAAATGGGTAGGATAACCCATTCTCTGGGTAACTTTTAACATTTTTCTTCAGTTACTGTTACCATAATCTAATGGGTCCATGAACAAAGTAACCTTCGTGGCAGACATAGAGTCTTTGCATGGGCTCAGCAACATAGGCTTCTACTCACCAAGGCTAATCTAGCTGCAACCACTGTTGAACTCCCAATATTTCAGCAGCAGAGACCAACAGTGAGTCCCTCTATGACATCTTTCACTAGAGCACTCAGCCTGTGACCTAGTGCCAGGTTAAGTATATTGAAAATTTTTCACCTTGGAAATATCAGCATTTTGTCATTACTGACATAAGCACTTATTCTGGGTATGGACTTGCCTTTCATGCACATAATTCTTCTGCAAAAACCATCATGTATTAAATGTATAAAATGCCTTATATGCCATCATGGTATTTTACATAGCATTGCTTCTGATCAAGTAATGTTTCACAGCTGAAGAAGTGAGGCAATAGGCTCATGCTCAAGGAATTCTCTAGGCTTTTCAGATGCAGGTGGATTGATAGTATGGTGGAGTGTCCTTTTGAATATGCAGTTACAGTGTAGACTAGGCAGCAATACATTGCAGGACTAGGGTAAGGTTCTTCAAAAGTCTGTATGCTTTGAATAAGTGTCTACTATATGGTACTATGTCTCTCATAGCAGGATCCCTGAGCTCAGCAATCAAGGAGTGGAAATACGAATGGTGCCACTCACCCTTACCCTTAGTGACTTACTAGCAAAATTTCTGCTGCCTATTCCTACAATATTATGTTCTGATGGTTTAGAGGTCTTAGTTCCAGGTGGGTAAGATTTGAAACAAGAAGCACGACTGATTCTATTGAATTAAAAGCTAAAATTTAACCTTGGTTGTCTTGAACTCCTTATCATTCTGGCTAAACAAAGAGTATCCATTCACTCAAAAGGTTATACAGTAGGTGAGAGTTGAAGGGAAAGCTCAATGTAGGTACATATATCTCCGGTACTTGTAGGTGATATTTACTGGAGTATCATGGGCCTGGTTAACTCTGACACTAACTAATTTCAAGTTATTTGATGGATAGCTATTGCCCCTAAATTTATCAGACTTGACAATTCTAAAGTGTAGTTTCAGTTATATAATCATTTAATTATCATGACCAGGTAATCTCTACCAAGATTTTACATTAAGCAGTATTCTAAAATGGCCTATAAGATTATTGTCCCCATCCTTATGCACATCTTGAAAAATCACCTTACTTTATATAGAGAGATTACTTATAAAAATGGTGGGGTTGCATTCCTGTGATTAATCTACATTGTACATAAAAATGGTGAGAATTTCTGCATGCAATAGCAAAAAAAACATAACCACTTTATTTAGAGTTAATTGAAGCAGATATTATTCTAAGTGGTTCAAAATTATTTAGTGAAAGAACTTAAAATATGCATAGGATCATTGCTAAAATGAGAATGAGTCTCTTATTCCTTTTGTGGAAATATTTCTTTTTTGGGAAAGGGTTACATGGATAGGATTTCAGGGTCATCTCTGGGCACTGCAGGTAAAAGGAAATGAGTAACTGAGTTCTACAATCAGAAAACACTAAACTATCTAAACAACCCTATCAGTTTTACAAGAGGACTATGAATTCCAGTGAAAATTTAACCCAGTTAAAACTTTGATTTCCCCCTTGTGATCACTGAGAAGAAAATACTACATTGTTTATACTTTATATTTCAAAAGAACTGAAGCAATAAATAGGTATTATTTCAGTCTGAAAATCTGGTGAAAATTTATTATTCAGCATGCAAAACTAATATGGATGATTGGTACAGGATTTTCTTTTTAAATGTCAAATGGTTTTATTTCCTATTAAAGAAAGTTCTCCCCGGATGTTGAAGTTTTTAAACAGAAAATTTGTATTATTAAGATTTTTTTTGTGTAGTCTTTTGAAAATATCCCTGATATTTTGCTTTATTTTTAAAATTTTCCTTATATGGGATAAATATTGTTCAAGAACACTAATTGTACTCTTTATCAATTAATATAAGTGAAAATCCTCACCAGATGCGAGCAATTATGATAAAGTAAGACATTAACATAAAAGGAATACTACTGCCCAGCAAGCAAAGAGAATTCAGGTGAGCATTGAAGATCCAAGGACTATCTTCAGTGTGAAATCCTAGTCAGTCTCCGTATTAAAAGTTGTTCTGTATTAAGACTAGCTTCATCAGTATCTGTTTAATGAATCTTGGCTTTGAGAGAACACATTTAAAGGGTTCTACAATTATTTTTGTGATAAATCAACCTTGTCAAACTGGTTATGGTAATTTCCAAACTTCATTAAAGAAAGTAATACTAGTTGTTTCTATTAAAATTTCAGACATTGAAAAATATACCTGAAATATCACTGCCCTTATTTTAGCCAAGTGGAAAATTGACAAACCAACAAGACAAAAACAAAAACCCAAGATCAAGCAACCAAATAAGAGATACAGCATCATTGGACAAGAAGACAGAGCTCTTGAAATCCTGCTTCACATCTTTTCTATTCTCTAGCAATTCTCCAACTCACAGATTACCAGATCCAGTCTTTCACTAAAACCATCTTATAAGAATATTCTGCATTTCTATTAATATTTTCTAGAGAATTGAAATACTTACCAAGACTTTCTAGATTTTCTCCTTTTAAGTCTACCTCCACTCTTTTCTTAAACTTATTAATTGATAGTGCTAATTTAAAATGGTTGTCAATTTCTAACAACTCAATCATTTGGAGGTGTGCTGTAATTACTGTAATTTTAAGCTTAGGTCAAATAAGAATACCAATAATACAAATTTTAAACTTAGGTCAAATAAGAATACAAATAATACAAAATTTAACAGTATGTGAATAAAGATGTAATTTTAGCATGGCATAGGGTTTTTAAAAACTAAGATTCAACTGTGACACTTACTTTGCACAAAAAACTAATGTTTGGGATGAAAAGACAGAGATTGCTAGATTTGAAAAAATTGTCTAGAACGGACTATGTGCTGTCTATAGAGATACACTTTAAAGATTTGGATACCAAAGGTTAAGTTAAAAAAAAAGGCATGCAAATTAATGCCCAACACATTTGAAAGTCAAAGCAGCTATATTTATTAACTCAAGACAGAATTCAAGAAAATGAGTGACACCAAGAATAATCAGGGCATTTTATAATTATGATGACCCTGTTAGTATTGTGTTACATTAAAATATATATGCACATTTAAAATTTAAATCAAAGCTAGACATTTTTATTGGGAGAGATAGACAAATTCATAGTGTCATATAGATAAGTAAACACCCCTTTTGAGAAACTAATTTTAAAAGTAAGAGCAGAGTAAGTAAAATATAAATTACCTGGATGATAAAGATTGTTACTATTGGTATATTGGACACTAAATCCAAGATCTCTGGTACAAATATCTTTTCAAAATACAACAAGCTCACAAAGTAGAATATATACTGTGTCACAAAATAAGTTGAATGAAATCTTAGGGAATATGTTCTCTATAATAGAATTAATATAAAAATCAGTAACAATAAGACATGTAAAAAATTCCCACTTGATTATAAATTAAATGACCCTTGTAAACAATTCAGTACCTAGTAAAACAAAATTACCACAGGAGAAACTAGCAAACGTGTCATACTGAATAATACTAAAATCATAACATCGAAATGTGTTGCTATATGTACTGTTGACATAGAATTTAGGATGAAATTTATAAGTCTAAATATATTTAATCATTGGATTAAGCTGCTTTTCACATTTTATATCTAATAAACTTGTACTTTATATTTCATTGCAGAGCTTTTGTTAAATTTTCACAACATAATACAATCTTGAATACTTGAATTTAAAAAAAATTACAGTACATGTCTTTTTATTACTAAACTTATTTTTAATGAATTTTGCCAATATATACTATATATTGGTGGTGTGCAGAAGAGATAAAGGATCACTGTAATAAACAGGGTAGAAAAAAAAATCAATGTGTCTTCTAGTTTTGCTGACTGTAGGATTCTCTGGTGCCATAATATCATTTCCTCCAAATCAGGGATTCTGGATTAAAAAAAAATTGTTCAGCACAATTACACCTAGTAGACAGCAGTGTTTAACTGTGCTGAGTTGTAGTTTGCAATAAATAATAAATAATAGACCAAATCTCAATACAGCTGAACAGCTGTCACTATAGCTGACAGTGGAGCCAATCACAAGGTCAAACAAGAAATACAGCTGGGGAGCGTATACAGACCAAGCTGCCAGGGCTAACACAGCCCATATCTTTGCATCTGGAGGCTGTAGCTGCCAAACCTTCCCACAAGCATCTTTGTGTAGTGATTTTTTTCAGTCCTGGTAGATACAAATATGAATAAATAAAATTTCACACATTCAACAGTTTTAGAAATAGAAGAAAGCATTTGGATAATATTGAATTGGTTAATGCCTGGTTAACGGTTTTGTAAAAAAGGAGTTGTTCTTTAGAGAGTTTTAATAGTTTGGTCAGAGCTTATGTCTATTTTTTCCCAGACAATCACAAACAAGGTTTATCTTGTCATTTAATTTCACTTAGTTTGTAAATTTTTCATTGAATACAGTTGTCTATCTCTATATTAACAAAAGCGAAACTATTTTATTAATAGATACAGAATACTGAGATTCATTTACTTAATTGAAAGGTCTTTTACATGTCATCTAAGCTATGATCTACCCAAAAGTAAATTTTATTACATGGTTTACCATGATTCCGTTAATATGTATGGTACATTTCTAATTAAATGGATGGTATCTTTATTGGTGCCACTAATGCAAATTTGTTTCAAGTAAGAAAACAAATACCTACAAGAAATATAAAATTTCTAAATATATTTGATGTCACTCACATATGGTGTCATGGTAGTGTAACTTTTCATAGCATATTTTCTGACCTTTCTATCTCAAGATATCAAATACACCTCAATGATAATTGACTATCTCTGCCCCTCCTTTTTATTTACATTTTCTTTAGGGACAATGTTTCATTAAGTTTCCCAGGATGGACTCACACTCCAGTTTCTAATGTCTCTCCCTCTCAGGGAACTAGTATCAAAGGTGTGAACCACTATACCCTGTTTTCCTGTTCTCATAAACCACTTATTCATGTTATTAGATATTTTTATACTGTTAGTGTTTCTCTTCTTTTTGACTTTAATACTAATATTTTAGAACTGTTGCCAATGTAACCTTTCAGCCTTTCATATTTTTGGACAGTTTAAAGAAATAAAGCTAACAATATCAAACTATTTCAAACCTACCATTTTCATTGTGATTTATGCTTTTTATACCTTTTCAGGCCAAGGTGCTAATGACATTCTACCATTGTTTTTGAAGGGAGAAAAGAGATATTTGAGAAAATACACAAAAGCTAAAGGTAAAGAGTCAATATTACTTCACATTAAATTTGGAGGCATCAATTTTCATCCAAGAATAAAATAAAAAGGCTGTTCCCAGTTGTTCCCTCAATTTAGAATATGTTTTTCAGACTTTTAAAATGGTCATGCTTAATAGTTCCTCTGTCTGATTATGGGATATATTTTAGCTGATGGTTTTCCATGTATGAAATATGTGTGACTTTCATTTTCATTTCAGACTGCTGAAATGAATGGCAGATTTACTATAAAAAGATGGGAAATAGGAAGTGAACATAGTGGTTCAAGTTTAAACTACAATGCTGGCTTTGATGTAACAAATATGAGTTTGAAGTAACAGATCATTATTATGTGAACCCTGTGTTTGGCTTCAATTAACATTTTCAAAGAATTCTATTAATATTATCATAAATGACATCTTCTTTTCATGTTGCCTAGGTTCACTTCTCTTTGCTGTTAAATATTCATTTTTATTTTGTCCTTTGCTACTTTTTTGACAAAGTTACATAAAGAATTTTCTTATGAAACATTTTACAAAATAACTTTTCCTTTAAACTCTGAACTGTACTATGAAAATATTTAAGAAAACATCCAGAAAGTAACAAAGAACTCACTGCTTTTATTATTTTATTTAATGAATCTTGTTCTCCTTTCTTCTGCTGTAACTTTCAGTTATAAAACTGTAGAATAATTGAGGAAAATAAGAAATGTATTTAAATAAGATAATTTCTCACAATCTTTTGCCAAATTAATTTTGTATTTTTTCAATAAATTTAAGAACAGGAGAAATTAACATAGATGGTTTTGTGCTATGAAACTAATATGTGTATTCTAATTAAAGCATAAAATAATTATTTATCTGAATGAAGAAAAGTTTTAAATACTTTAATTAAAAGGTATTTTTGCCTTTTAATAAAAGTATAGTTGACACATTGATAATATTCAGAGTGGAGGCTTCCTGGAAGATGGTAGAACAGTAAGCAGCAGAGTTAGCAGCCTCTCTGAGAGATACAGTCCAGATGCTGCAGTATAGCTTCATGGGAAAGGCAAGAAGGAAGAAAGTACATTCTCTAGACCCAGGAAGAATCTAAAGTGAGAAATGAAGCCCACAGAAAGAGTAAAAGGAAAAATTTAAAGAAAGAAGAAGGTGCTAGCTGGTGGCACCTTTGCCTGGAGCCAGACCCACTGTGCAAGAGGAGCTGTTGGAACCTGGGGACACACAATCAAGGTGATGTGGTGGTTCATGACCCTGGAGGCCTCTTCAGAGAGTGGCAGCAATGGAGGGGAATGGCAGTGGAGGGGAGCAGTGGACATGGAAGGCTGCAATGGCTGGCAGTGAGTGCAGAGGACTCACTCTGGGAGCCTGGGAGAGAGCAATTGGTTGGAAACCATTTTGGAGTTGGGCTGGCTAAGCCTGGAACTAGAAGTGCTGTTGGCTTCAACCAGCAGCCCCTAGCTGGGCCCAGACTCCTAGAAATTTCACAGATTGAGGCCTTCCCCCATGTGCATTCTAGCAGCCATCACAGAGGTTCCCTGTGGGTAGCCAGCTCAGTCTAGAGGTGGAAACTGACCCTATACTGGCACACATTCCAGGGACAGTGGTGGAGGATCCCCACAAGTGACCAGCCCAGGTCCACAGGTGGCAGCCATCCTTGCCCCCACGTGTACTCCAATGGCCATCAGGGAGTCAATGCAGGTTGGGAAAAGCAGCAGACAGCCCTGTGCCAGCTCACCCAATGGCCACCATCAGATACTCATAGCCAGCACTGTCTAAAGAACCAAACAGTCTTGCTTCAGAGAAATTGTAGCCAATGTGGGAAGTGCCTGGGACCCCAGTACCCACTTGTCCAGAAGAACTTAGGAATATGTCAAGATGAGGAAGCAAAGGGCAGTCTCTGGCCTCCAATCTAAGCAGAACAAGTCCAGGGGATACAAACACGGAAGCAATTGGCAGTTGCACATCTGAAGTTTCTGAAGCCATGGTAACTGAAGCAAAGAAACAACTTCATGAGGCTATAGAAGAAATTAGAACAGAAATACTAACTCAGGTAAAAGAAGAAAAAACATAATAAGAGAATTGTTAAACATCTCTAAAGAAGACATAGATAGAAAAAATGGAGAAGCATAGGAAAATGAGGGAAACCTTGAATGAACAATACAAAAAAGATTTAGAATACATGAAGCAGATATTCAGGAAATTAAAAACTGCATTGAAAGCTGGCAAATGATTTGAAATAAACTGAAGATAGACTTTCAGACCTTGAAGACAGGTTTGCAGCTTGTGATAGCAAAAGGAAAGATCTCTTAAAAATAATGAGGAACCTGGAAGTAACAATTCAGTGGCTGCAAGACAACCGAAAGAAACATAACTTAAGAATAATATGTGTGAGTGAAAAAGCAGAGGTCAACACAAATAACATTAAAAGTCTAGTTTTACTCTCTTCATCACTTTACTTTTTAAAAAATTTCAGATAAATCCATCATTTATGTTCTTTTTTGTCTGTCTTATCTCACATGTCATAATATTTTGAAGGTTTATTCAGGTTGTGATGCAAAGCAGAACTTCATTCTCTTTTATTACCTGGGAATATTTCATCATATGTTTTCACCGTATCATGGGAAAAGTAACAATTTACACTAGCATACAAATATCTGAGTCCAATTTAGAAGCAGAATTATTTGATCCATAGAGTAATTCTATGTTTATCAAAAATTTTGCATTGCAACAAACAATATGCAAATATTCTAGTCTTTCCATATCCTCATTATCACTTGCTCTTTCCTTTTATTTTTGCTTTATTTTCTATTTTTTTATTCTAGTGGTATGAATTGATCTCATTACAGTTTTCATTTGCATTCTCCTAGTGATATGACCATGTTCCTATATGCTTATTAGCTATTTCTATATTTTCTTTGGATAAATGTCTGTACAAATTTTTGATCATTTTAAATTGATCACTTGTTACTTTGCTGATTACTTTTAGAAGTACTCCACATTTGTGGTTATTAACTGTTCACTATCTATGTTATTTATAAATGTTTTGTTATAGTGCATATTGTACTTTTGCTGTTTAGATAACGTGACTGGTATAGAATTTTTTAATTTTGGCATATTGCAAGATGAGTGTTCCTTCATAAATTTAGATGTTAAGAAGTGCAAGTCTTCTTTATCTCTTTTTCTGTTATTTTTTAGTCTCTAAATATCCTTACATTTCCATACAGTAAGGAATTGACTTTATATTTCTGCTAAGTGGGTAACACTATGTACCCCCAAGTCCTAATATACTTATGGGGCTTAGTCTGGCACGGGGCTTGGTAATGTGAGTGCTGTACCCCAGGGGTGGAGCCGACATGCAGTGTAAATGAGGCGGGTCTTCTTCCAGTGCTTCCACACACACTCTCTCTCTCTCACCAGTGCTTGTGGCTTGTAGCCGCCATGAACAGCAGCCCCACCACACCATGCTGACTTGCAGCCAACTAAGTATGGGCTGAAACTCTTGAGAAACTGTAAGAAATAAACCTTTCCTTCCCTAATTTTGGGAATCAGGTATTTTGTCTCGGCAATGAGCAAAAAGTAACTAAGACAGAATTTGGTACTGAGAGTGGGGTCGTTGCTGTGACTAAACCTGACTGTGTGGTTAGAGAGCCTTTGGAAATGGTTTGTGGGAAGAGTTTGGAAAGGTTCGGAGATGTTGCCTACATGCATAGAGCTGGAATGGCTTAGGTTGTTCTGTATGGGAGATTCTGGTCAGAGCCCAGGAGACCAGAAGGCTGATAGAACACCTGCCGGTAAGTACCAGGCTCCAGAGGTTTCTACTGGGAAGAAGGACTGCATTGGTGGTTGGACTCCAGATGATGTGTGTTATGGGTTGGCAGAAAGTTTGTCTGTGTTCTACCCGTACCCAGAGACTTTGCCTGAGACTGAGATTAAGGGCAAAGGACTAATTACTCTACAGAGAGAAATTATGAGGCAGCCAAACATTGAAATGGTGGCCTAGCTTTTGTTGGGGGCTTTTAGCCAGATTTATGTTGTGAGTAAAGAGCAAGGAGCCTGGCATGGTGATTTAAAATCTTGTGAGTTTGGCCAGAAAGCTGTGAACTATAAAGATCGAGCTGAGACCTTGATTGCTGAGAAGGAACAAAAGAATAAAAAAAGATGGCCTGGGGGCATCCTGGGAAGAGGCGGGCCTCCACCCTTTGCAGCCTCAGGCCTTCAAAAGTGAAAGAGGTTGCTCAGAGGAAAAAGTCACAGAGTGCCCTCTACCAGAGTGGTGACAAAACGGTGCAGAGAGCCTTGTCCCAGAGTGGCAACAGAGGCCAGGCCATGTCCCAAAATGGAGGTGGTCACACCAGGTTCCAGAATGGTGGTGGCATAGAGAAGCTCTTCCTCACAATCAGGTTCAGAGAGCTCAGCGATCCAGGCAGTCAACCCCTACAACCAAGAGAGAGGAAAGTCTGGCTACTGCTCCAGCCTGCAGTGTACCTTGGCAGCATCCATGTGGCACTGGTTTTAAGTACAAGAAAAAGGCTAAGGCAACTTACACCTCACCTGCAGAGAGCAATGTGTAAAGATGTAAGGGTGAAGCCAAGGAACATAGATCGTCCAAGGAAAGCTATGGAAGTTAAGACCCCTGAAGGTGCCACAGGGGTGGAGTCACTCAAACTTGTTGGAGCTTGTAACCAGGTTGCTTCAGATGCTGAGCAGAGAACTCCAGGACTTATTGCTTGCCCTGCTGGATTTTGGACTTACTTTGGTTCCAATGCTTTGTATTCCCCTATTTGTAACTTTTGGAATGGTAATGTTTATCTTGTGCCTGTATATGTTGGAAGTGCTTAATCTCATTTTTGTTTGTACAGGAGGTTACAGATAAGAGTTTGCCATAGATCTTGGAGGAGATTTGGGACTTGGACTTTTCAGCAATGCTGAAACTGTTAGGACTTTGGCAACTCTTAGAGATGGACTAAATGTCTTTTGTATTAAGAATATAAATGAGTCCTTGAGGGTCCAGGGGTGGAATGTATTGGGTAATGCTATGTACCCCCAAGTCCTAATATACTTTTGATGGGGCTTAGTCTGGCACGGGGATTGGTAATGCGAGTGCTGTACCCACCCAGGGGTGGAGCCGACATACAGTGTAAATGGGCCAGGTCTTCTTCCAGTGCTTCCACACTCTCTCTCTCTCTCTCTTGCCATTGCTTGTGGCTTGTAGCTGCCATGAACAGCAGCCCCACCACGCCATGCTGACCTGGAGCCAACTAAGTATGGGCTGAAACTTCTGAGAAACTGTAAGAAATAAACCTTTCCTTCTCTAATTTTGGGTGTCAGGTAGTTTGTCTCTGCAATGAACAAAAAGTAAATAAGACAGAAGGATACTATAATTGTGTCATGAGTTGTGTTGAATATCACTTTGGGTGATACTAATGTCCTAAAATATAAGTCTTCCTGAGGTGGAAAACAAGGATATATAGGAAGAAGACAAGGAAAACTGCACTTTTAATATGGTACTTTTAAGAAAAAACTTCAGTCTCAGAACACAAAAGTTACTCAAGTTTCCAACACCTTTTTCTGTTCTAGGAAATGCACTCAAAAAATTTTCTGTGAAGCTTATAAATTGGGAACTTTGTGCTTTTGATCTATAAATTGTTCTTCTTTCCATAGACCTCCATCAACAAAGATGTAGCAATATTAAAAGGTCAGCATAACTCTAAAGTTCAAATATATGCAAATGATTTGCTTTCAAACCTAACACATCCAGAGCACTGAGTGAATGACTGCAGAAATATGCATCTTCAGTCACTTGTCCTGAGAACAACCCCAAGACTATGTACAAACATGCAGACACAAAGCTTGTGTGATTTTCTCATCAGGTTGTACATTCTATTTTTTTCTGAATATATACTGGATAAATTTTGTCTGATAAACATCTTTATCCTTCTCACTGACACATCTTGGAAATTCTTTTTCTATATTGGATGTCTGTCAGTGACTCAACGACCTATCCAGTGAGTAGAGTGAGTTTGTGTAACTTTTTCAGACCCTGTCTGGTGACTTTTCTATCTACAAATATGCATGTCTTTCCACTTATTTAGATCTTTAATTTCAGAAATTATTTCTAGTTTTGAGTGAACAAACTTTTCACTTCTCTGATTAAATTTGTTTCTATATATTTTCATCTTTTAGATGACACTGTAAACAGAATTACCTTCTTGGTATCTTTTTCAGATAGTTTGCTGTAGATATATAGACTTGCATTCCATTATCCTGTTGAGTTTCAACCCATAAATTTTGCTTATTGAAATATCTATGATGCTTTTTGGAGGAATATATATATATATATATATATATATATATACATTTAGCATTTTTAATTTTTTTGCTTTATAACTATATGACCAGTCATTACCATTTAAATGCTAACAAATGAAAACACATCAAACCTTTTATAAAATACATTCAACTCAAATATGTTATAATTAAAAAATACCATTTTAAGAAATAGAATTTAAATAGAATTATGGTACAAAAACTGTACTAATAACAGTTATATCAAGTGACAGTATAAAGCAAAAGTAAGAATTCTTTTGATTGTTTTGCGTTCATGCTAGAATCATTTCATTAACTTTTATATTGAAAAATAAATTGAAAAAATTAAACCTTTAACTTGGTTTCACTTAACTAAAACAATTCAGTGGTCCCAAGTCCTCTAAGCAGGCTTATCGCAAAATTCAACAAATTAAAAAAATACAGTATTTGTCTTAGAAATTTGTGGTTGTGACATATAAATTAAAATATCAAAACTATTTCATTCAAGGCTGCAAACATTAACAAACATTTTAGTAAGCAATAGTTTCATGAAATAGATCTGTTTAAGTTTTTTTAAATTTATTTTTAAAATATTACTGAAAAATACACAAAGACTTGTTAAATGTATTTTTTTGAATTAAGGTTCAACTGTTACGAGTTTTTCCTGATATGCACAATGTAAATGGAAAATAGCCTAAATCACAAATGCATTTACGTCACATAAACTGCTTGATAACATAGTACACCACAGAATGTTGGTTGCTAGTATTCATGATGATGTGGGTGCCTGGGAACTGAGGATCACTACTAATGACTGGCATCGTGAAAATTTTTCTCAAAATGTTTATATTAATGTGGAAAAAGATACATTCAAAATGTGTTTTTTACTGAATGCATATATCATTTTCATCATTATAATGTAATAGGAGAATGAAACAGGGCAAAACTAGTCACATAACTAAGTGTAATCTGTCAAATTCATGAGACCCCATTCACAGAATACAGTCTAAAATTACTCTGCGATCTTGAATCAAACAGAAAAGTGTTGTTTTCTCCCTGTTTCACATATCTATTATCCATCTTGTTTTTTATTTATACTTTCATTTTCCCACACCAGAGGAACAATGAGGTAGTCACACATTTGTGTCTGATTTATTTCACTTAATTGTATGGTCTCAAAGTTCATTCATTTATTTAGCAATGTTTCAAGCATATCCTTATTTATGGCAGAGTAGTACTTCATTGTGAAATAGGAGAAAAATGTTCAAATGGGAAGGGGAACCAGGGAGCACAGAGGAGGAATAAAAGAAAAGGAAGAAAAATAAGAGACACATTCAAAAGGAAAAAATAGGAATAAAGTTTTTATAGTAAATGGGAAAGAGGGATTTAAGGGAAGATAGGGGAATGGAAAAAAATGAATCAGGATATATCATGTACAGGTACAAATTCCCCATGGTGACTGTGATCATTATGTATACCTAAAATGTACTGATAAACTTAATTAAAAATATAAAGTGTTATTATGTATACCTAAAATGTACCAATAAACATAAACAATTAAGAATGAAACAATGTCATTTTCAATTATTCATGTCTTGCCTTCAATAGGACAGTTTAAATCTGGCACCAGACATAGTAAGATTTTGATAGGACAACCACAGAAAGTGCTTTTTTTTATATGGGGGAGAAGCCATCTAGGGATTTGAGATACAAAAGATTTGCCTTCATTTTTCTGGCACCTCCTGGGAGACTTTTTACACACTAGCACTCACTCCCCAGAGCATACTTCTTCTTTTTTTTTTTTTTTTTTTTTTTTTTTGCGGCACCAGGGATTGAACTCACAACCTCGCACCTGCCAGAGCAGGCGCTTAAGGCACTGAGCCAAACTCCCGGCCCTGGTTTTTTGAGGCAGGGTCGCACTATGTAGCTCAGGCCGGCCTTGCACTCGCGTTGTAGCCCAAGCTGGCCTCGAACTCACAACGCTCCGCCTACCTCAGCCTCCCGAGTGCTGGGATTAAAGGCATGCGCCACCACGCCCGGCTTTCCCCAGAGCATACTTCTTTTCCACCATCAATAAATGTATGTCCTTATGATCTTTTCTCTGTCTTGTCCAATTTTTTGTTCAGGACACTAACATTCTGAAAAGAATTTCCCTGGAATCCACAAACTAATAAAAATAAATTTTAAAAAATCATTAACTTGAACCATTATAGGTTGGAAATCATCTATATGTCAGATATATATTAACAATTTATATTATTATAATATTAAAAATTAACTCTGGATTAATTTTTAAATTACATTTTGTATAAGATTTTAAAATTTCCTGTTTTGTATTTCTGTTAAACAGTATAAAGTTTATTTTAGTTCATTGATGTAACAAGAGTAAAGACAACATTGTTTATAAGTTGACCATAGAAAAGATGTATACATAAGACAATCTCAGTCACTGGTCAATAGTATTTTCTCCAAAAGAGAAAGTGAAGAACTTTGATTTGCCTTACCAACCAAATACATTTGGTGACTTTCATAAAAGAAAAAGAATTTTCAGGATTTTTGAATAAGAGAAATGGAAAACATTTACTTGGAAAAAAATTCTGAATGCAATGTGACAATTCAGAGAATGAGACAAATTATTTTCAGGTTCAAATCTGTGGAATTAGTGACTCTATGGGAAGTTCAAACTAGGTTTGCAAGAAAAAAGATTAACCTACCTAAAATAAAGATAATGAATCATTTTACTTGTAAAAGTTTGGTCAGTTTTTCAGGAGATAAACATGGGCCCAGTACTGTTTATTTTATTTTACTTTATTTTATAGTTTGTTTATTTTGAAAATTATCTAATTGCTTTACCTTAAATATTCTTGAACTCTGAATCTGTTTGCTTAGTTTAACATGTTTCTGTCTATCACTTTATCAAATGAGCTAATTTATAAATTTATGGTATCTTCAGGAATTTGGTGTTTGGAAGTACATGGAAGAAAAGATGCATTAAACAGTCAGTGGATAAGTTTAGGTAATCTGGCTTTATGTGTAAACATTTGGCTTTCCATTCTTGAGTATACAATACTAACAATGGAAAACTGGACCTATCTTAACATGTTGACTAGTTTTAATAACTTTACAAATAATGCTGTATCTATGTAGTCACCTTAACTAAACATTTATTCTATTAGCTATTTAACTGAAAATATGCCAGTGCACAGATTTTTTAGAAACTTCATTAAATATCTGAGTTTTACAGAGAAGAGCTGCATTGCAAACAACTTTTCATCCTTTAGGCACTTTAAAGCAAAAAATTCAGATGAGAAACTATAA
>RJWM01022637.1:0-18655 GCA_004363535.1 Dasyprocta punctata
AACTATAACCAAATATTAATAACAACATTATTTATAATAGCCAAACGTTGGAAACAACTCAAATGTCTCTTAATAGGCAAATGGCAAGTGTGAAGCCCTGGGTTTGATTCCTATACCAAAAAAAAAAAAAAAAAAACCTACCAACAGGCAAAAGGACAAAGAAAGTGTGGTATATTCAACACAACAGAGTACATGGCAATGGAAAAGAATGGAGTACTAGGCAGGCGTGGTGGCACATGCCTTTAATCCCAGCACTCGGGAGGCTGAGGCAGGAAGATCATTGTGAGTTCAAGACCAGCCTGGGCTACAAAGTGAGTTCAAGGCCAGCCTGAACTGCATAGTGAGACCCTGTCTCAAAAAATAAGGCTGGGGATTTAGACTTAGCTCAGTGGCGTAAGTGGTGGCCTGGCAGGCGCAAAGTTGTGAGTTTGATCCCCTATACCAAAAAAAAAAAAAAGAATGGAGTACTGATACATGCTACAACTTGGAGGGGCTGTGAAACATTATGCTAAATGATGGCCAGTTAATCAAATAATGTATGATTCGATTTTTTAGGAAATATGTAGAACTGAGAAATTTATAAAGGTAGAAAGTAGATTAGTGGTTGCCTTGGCCTTGAGATGACAGTGGAAATGAATGCTAATGAAAAAGGGGTATTTACAGGGTGATAAAAATGTTCTTCTACTGTGGTAATGTTTGCACAATTCTGAGAATATACTAAAAATGAACTAAATATACATTTTAGTTGGGTGAATCACACAGTGTATGAATTATAGATTAATAAAGTTATTTCAAAAGAAACAAACTAGCTAGGTATGGACGCAGAGGCCTGCAATCAATCCCATCCCATCTGAGACAGAGGATTGCCAAATTCAAGCCTAAACTCTGCAACTCAGAGAGACCATCTCACAAAATTAAAAAAGGACTAGGGATGTAGCTCAGTGCAAAGGCCTTGGGTTCAATGCCTAACAGTGAGGAAAAAAACAATCCTGGAAAAATAAAGTTTAGTGTTTCCTGTCTCAAAACAAAAAAAAATTTTAGCTGGGCATTGTGGTGCAGCCCCAGTGCTTAGGAGGTTGAGTCAGGAGGAAGACTGCTAAAGTTTGAGGCCAGACTGGGCTACAGTGAAACTCTGTCTCAAAAAAATAAAAATAAATAAATAAAATAAAACAAAATTAAAAATAAAAAAAGGCCAGGTGTGGTGGCGCATGCCTTTAATCCCAGCACTCAGGAGGCTGAGGAAGGAGGAGCATTGTGAGTTTGAGGCCAGCTTGGGCTACAACGCGAGTGCAAGGCTGGCCTGAGCTACACAGTGCGACCCTACCTCAAAAAACTAGGGCCAGGAGTTTGGCTCAGTGGCTTAATTAAGTACCTGTCTGGCAGGCGCGAAGTTGTGAGTTCGATCCCCGGTTCCACAAAAATAAATACATGAATAAATAAATAAATAATAAAAAAGGCCTGGGGATCATGCACTTCATAGGTGAGGTTTCTCAGAACTGTCCGTATCTACAGCATATGATATTGATAGGAGGGGAGAGATGGGTGGGAGGGGAAGGATCAGAAATTAAAAAGATTAGTTTCTTTAAATGATACATTGACATAGAGGGCTGGGGGCATAGTTTAGTGGTAGAGCACTTCCCTAATAAGTGTGAAACTCTAGGTTCAATCACCAGCACTACAAAATAATTCAAGATTGTTATCTGTATCTTCTTTTATATTACTAACAAAAATAAAGGGGAAGTTAGTTAAATACGCACAGTTAAGTAAGAATCATCAAATTTTTACAATGCATTCCTATGTTGTATGACTTGGGGGGTGGGATGGAGAGCAGGGATTTCATCGAATCTTTTTTGTTTTTTTGACACCGAGTCTTGCTATGTACTTCAGACTGATCTTAAACTTACTATGTACTATGCAGCCCAGGCTGGCCTCAAACTCAGTGATTTTCCTGCCTCGGCCTCCTGAGTGCTAGGATTACAACCATGCACCACCATGAATGGATCTGAACGCAGTTCTTCATACTGAGTTATATCCCCAAATCTTTCCAATTTGAGACAGTGTTGTGGCTTCCTAGGCTGGGCTGGAACACATAATCTTTCTGCCTCAACCCCTCAAAAGTGCTAGAATTAGACTTGTACCACCATGCCTGGCTAAACTTTTAAAATTCATCAAAGGAAGCTGGGCCTGTTATCTTAGCACTCGGGAGGCTTAGGCAGGAAGATTGCTGCAAGTTTGAGACCAGCTTGGGCTACAAAACGAGTTCGAGACCAGCCTGAATTGTATAGTGAGGCCTAGTCTGAAAAAGACAAAAAAAAAAAAAAAAAAAAAAAAAAAAAAAAAAAAAAAAAAAAAAAAAAAAAAAAAAAAAAAAAAAAAAAAAAAAAAAAAAAAAAAAAAAAAAAAAATCAAGGAAAGGAATATAGCCTCAGTAATAAAGTATGTGTTTAGCAGGTCTGAGGTCTTGGGATCAACTCCTAGCACAACACTATTCCCCAAAAGAATTAAAAAATCACAAAAATTCATTTCACATATAAACATGAAAGACTTCTGTACTCAAAAAAGCAACAGCTAGAGGTATATAGCTCAGTGGCAGAACACCAGCCTCACCAATGCAGGGCCCTGGGTTCAATCTCTGTGCCACAAAATAAAAGGGGAAGGGGAGATGTTGGGCAGGGAGGCTCCGACCAGAAGACAACCTAGCCTGCCTTCCTGGTGAGTGTGTGTGACTGGCATGGACTCCAGGAGGAGAAAGAGATGTGCCTCTCTAGGCCTACTGGCATGCAGGCTAAGTATCAAGGACTCCCGCACACACCCCCAACCCCCAACCCCATGTAAGCCACCTGCTGGTTCAGAGGACTGGCTAAGTTGACAGCAACTATGGTACATAAAGCAACTAAATGCTTGTATTGTTCAGTTGATCTTGTAGGCCTGGAGCCAGCAGTCTGAGCATCTCTTGGGAAAATGATAGTATGTAATGTAGCAAATATGGGGGATTCTTCTCTGTCTTGTCTTTGAGGCCCAATATCATTCTCATTGTTTTGCTTTATCCTTTTTTTTTTTTTTTTTTTGCGGCACCAGAAATCAAACTCACAACCTCGCGCCTGTCAGACAGGCGCTTAAGTCACTGAGCCAAACTCCCGGCCCTGGTTTTTTGAGGCAGGGTTGCACTGTGTAGCTCAGGCTGGTCTTGCACTGGTGTTGTAGCCCAAGCCAGCCTCGAACTCACAAAGCTCCTCCTACCTCAGCCTCCCAGGTGCTAGGATTAAAAGTGTGCGCCACCACACCCGGCTTGTTTTTACTGGTTTTGTTGTGTTTTGTTTTTGGTTTGATTTTACTATACCTGACGGAATGGTCAACTATTCTGAAAGTAACAAGGTATGCTATGGTGGCTGTTGTTTTCCTGGTGTCTTTCTTTGAAGTTCTGTACCAGTTCTACTGCTTTGTTTTGATTGACTTTGTTCTGTTATATTTTGTTAGATTTTCGTATCTTTAAAATAAAATAAATAAATAAAATTTAAATATTCATCATTTAAAAAGGGGGGGAGGGGAAGTATGAAAAAAGCAAGTAAGTTACTATTGGTCTTGAACTCACTACATAGCCCAGGCTGGATTCAAACTAGAAATTGTCTCACACAAGCCAGGATTACAGGTGTGTACCACCACAACAAGCTAGTTTGGTTATTCTTTTTCATTATTTTAAAAAATGTCAAAAATAATATGCCCAGACCAGTTTTTCCTATTAATAATTCCATGCCAGGAGATAACCCAATGGCTACAATTTATAAACCAGCAGGAAAAAAAAAAAAAAAAAAAACAGCAGAAGAACAACATTCAACTCCACTAATAAGCAAATACACAGAAACTTAAACTTTGAGAAAAGGTCAGAATCCATAAAAATGTTTACCAACAAATAACAGCACCAATAACGTACAAGAAAATATAAACAACAAGGAAACTTGGTGGCGCATGTGTTTAACCCCAGCACTTGGGAGGCTGAGGTAGGTGGAGCATTGTGAGTTCGAGGCCGGCTTGGGCTACAACGTGAGCTACATAGTGCAACCCTGTCTCAAAAAACTAGTGCTGGAGCCGGGCGTGGTGGCGCACGCCTTTAATCCCAGCACTCGGGAGGCTGAGGTAGGCGGAGCGTTGTGAGTTCGAGGCCGGCTTGGGCTACAACGCGAGCGTAAGGCCGACCTGAGCTACATAGTGCGACCCTGCCTCAAAAAACCAGGGCGAGGAGTTTGGCTCAGTGCCTTAAACGCCTGCCCTGGCAGGCGCGAGGTTGTGAGTTCAATCCCCGGTGCCGCCAAAAAAAAAAAAAAAAAAAAACTAGTGCTGGGAGTTTGGCTCAGTGGCTTAAGCACCTGCCTGGCAGGAGCAAGGTTGTGAGTTCAATCCCTGGTGCCACCAAAAAAAAAAAAAAAAAAAAAGTAATCTGCTGAGTAACTTGATGGAATATTAGATAGCCCATGAAATAAACAGTAAATAAAGTATAATGACGTTTGGATTTTTTTGGTCTTTTTGACAGGGTCTCACTATGCAGCTCAGGCTGGCTTTGAACTCACTTTGTAACCCAGGCTGGTCTTGAACTCACAATGATCTTCCTGCCTCAGCCTCCCAAGTGCTGGGATTACCATCCCAGCAACTAGGCATGTGACACCACGCCTAGTTCACTCCCTTTTTTATATCCCATGTTTTGTATACTATAACTACATAAATTTTCTCATTAAAAACATCTTCGTAGGGCTGGAGATTTAGCTCAGTGGCTTAAGCGCCTGCCTGGCAAGCATGAGTTTGTGAGTTTGATCCCTGGTATCCAAAATAAATAAATACATAAAAATCTTCACAGCGCCATGTGCAGGCCACTGGGGGACAGCCAGATGCCAATGTCTTCTGGTGCACAGGCTGCAATGATAGCTACTGAAGTAAAATACAATTTAATGCTTGTAGTGTTTAGTGTTTCACTGACTTTGCAGTTCTAAAGCCAGTAGTCTGATCATCTATTCAGAGGATAACGATATATATAGCATCTATGTGGGGGATCTCTTTCTGAAGGTAGTGGCCATTGTTAATTCCCTATTATCTTGTTTTGAAGTCTTTGTATCATTTTCATTGTTTTGCTGGGTTGAGTTTTATTCAGTTTTGTTTTGTTTGATTTTATTATATCCGATGGCAGTGGGCAGCTATTTCAAAGATGACAAGATATATTATGGTAATCATTTTGGATTTACTCTTATCTTGTTTTGAAGTCCTTTACTGTATTCATTGTTCCATTTTTACTGGTTCTATTCTGTTCTGCTTTGATTTTTACTATGTCTGAAGGTATTTGCAGCTATTTTGAAGACAACAAAAGGCATTAAGATAACCATTGTTGATTTCGTATTGTTTTGAAGTCTCGTGTCACTTACACTGGTTTGTTTTGACTGGCTTTATTTTTGTTTTATTTTGCTTGGCTTTATTCTTTTTAAAATAAGATAAAATAAAATAAAATGCATCTTTGTAGGCTGGTTTGGTAGTGCATGCCTCTAACTAAAAGACTCAAGAGGCAGAAGCATGAGTTCAA
This sequence comes from Dasyprocta punctata, assembly GCA_004363535.1. Lineage (NCBI taxonomy): Eukaryota > Metazoa > Chordata > Mammalia > Rodentia > Dasyproctidae > Dasyprocta > Dasyprocta punctata. The sequence goes on from RJWM01022637.1 coordinate 5,564, forward strand.
GGCCAGCCTAACTACAAAGCAAGACCCTGCCTCAAAAAAAAAGACCAAAAAAAAAAAGCCATCCTCAAAACAACAAAATACACCTTCTGTACCCACCTTCACTTGGATTATTAACAGTGTATAGATTTTAAAAAGCAGTCCAGAAAATGAGCATTTTCCTTAAGTAAAAGGGCAATCGGCACAATGAGAAACGCTCACGCCAGTAGGTGTCACTGTAAGGAAGTGACATGAGTTTTAAAACACTACCATCCCATGCAAGTTTTAAAAAATGAAAAAGGAGAGAATATACAAATTTTAAACAATACTATTAGAGATGTCCATCAAAATTAATTTTTTATCAGCTTTGGTAACCTTTCATTAGTAAACATTCTAGTTTTGTTATTTATCATGAACCTAAAGGTATAGATTAGTGTGAAAAAAATCATGTAAATATACCACATATACATACCAGAGCCGGGCGTGGTGGCGCACGCCTTTAATCCCAGCACTCGGGAGGCTGAGGTAGGAGGAGCGTTGTGGGTTCGAGGTCGGCTTGGGCTACAACGCGAGCACAAGGCTGGCCTGAGCTACATAGTGCGACCCTGCCTCAAAAAAACCCGGGCCGGGAGTTTGGCTCAGTGCCTTAAGCGCCTGCCCTGGCAGGCGCGAGGTTGTGAGTTCAATCCCCGGTGCCGCAAAAAAAAAAAAAAAAAAAAAAAAACACACATATACATACCAGAGAAAAGTTTGAGAGACAAGCATAAAACTTAAGAGAAAACAGTCACTTTGGTTTAGTAAGAGTGGTAATATAAATGGGAAAGTAATAAAATTAATTTTGAAGCCAGGAATTATAACACGCACCTGTAATTTCAGAATTCTTAAATGCTGAGGAAGGAAAACCAAAAATTCCTGTCTAATCTGGGCAATTTAACAAGACCCACTCTTAAAATACAGAATAAAAAATGAATGGGAATGTAACTCAGCATGAAAGTTTGGGTCCAATCCTTAGTACCCTCATACACACATAAAAAAGCCATGCTAGGTGGTGTATACCTGCTATACCAACACTCAGAAGGCTGAAGCAGGAGGATCTTTGCAAATTCAAGGCCAATCTGGACTACACAGTGAGTTCAAGGTCAGCCTGAATTACAAAGCAATACTGTCTCAAAAAAGAAGGAAAAAAAGTACAGAGTAGGTATGTCTCAGAGATATGTACAAATAGTGATCAAGAAAACAGTGAATGTTTAAAAAATATATATATATATATATACATATATATATATATATATATATATATATAACCATATTCTTTTTTTTTGGCACCGGGGATTGAACTCACAAACTCGCGCCTGCCAGACAGGTGCTTAAGTCACTGAGCCAAACTCCCAGCCCTAGATTTTTTTGAGGCAGGGTCGCACTGTGTAGCTCAGGCCGGCCTTGTGCTCGCATTGTAGCCCAACCCGGCCTCGAACTCACAACACTCCTCCTACCTCAGCCTTCCGAGTGCTGGGATTAAAGGCGTGCAGCACCACACCCAGCTCTTAAAAATATTTTTTAAATATTACATTCAAAGACACATTGGTGGGCTGGGGATACAGCTCAGTAGCATAATGCCTGCCTGGCAAGTACAAGGTCCTGAGTTTGATTTGTTGTCCCTTCCCACCAAAAACAAACAAGCAGAAAGGCAGGCTTGTAAAAATACCAGTGTGTCCACACCAATCTTACTTACCAGATCTGGTACCATGTACCTTTTGACTCTTCTCCAAAGTCAAAATGACCATGAAAGATAAATGGTTTTTTGAGTTTTTTTCCTGGTACGTGAAATTGAACTGAGGACCTTGCACTTGCCAGGCAGGCCCTGTACCGCTAAGCTACATCCATGGCCTTTAAATGTTTTGAATTAATTCAAGACATCAAGAGAGTCAAGATAGCATAATTAAAGATACCTGCAGAAAAGGACTTTGAGAACTGTTTCAGAAAGTGACAAGAATGATAGCATAAGTGTGTTCAAAGTGATGGAGTTTGGAATTCTGAGGGAGATTAATGGCAATGGGTTTTTTACCATAATAAATTTTTATCTAAGCACTCTATTTTTCTATCATACCTCTTATCTGTACATCTATGAATGCACATCACTATAAGAAGTCGAGCAATCATAATAAGCATCTTCATTCTATGACTAACAGAAGTAAAGTAAAGAAATTCTGTTGAGCATGGTGGTGCACACCTGCAATCCCAGAACTGAGGAGACTGAGGCAGGAGGAGAGCTGCAAGTTCCTGGCCTCCATTGGGAGTTCAAGGGTAGCTTGGAATACATACGGAGACTGTCTCAAAAAAACCGAAGATGAAGATGGAGACGGAGATGGAGATGGAGACAGAGAAATTCCAAGATCACTAAATTCAATTCCAACCTAAATTTTTAATTTTTCTTTCACTGTGTACTAGCAGATTAAAACAGGGCCAAAGGGCCGGGCGTGGTGGCGCACGCCTGTAATCCCAGCACTCGGGAGGCTGAGGTAGGCAGACCATTGTGAGTTCGAGGCCGGCTTGGGCTACAATGAGAGCACAAGGCCGGCCTGAGCTACATAGTACGACCCTGCCTCAAAAAACCAGGGCTGGGAGTTTGGCTCAGTGCCTTAAGCGCCTGCCCTGGCAGGCGCGAGGTTGTGATTTCAATCCCCGGTGCCACAAAAAAAAAAAAAAAAAAAAAAACAAAAACCAGTGCCACAGATATAGCTCAAAGGCACAGTGCCTCCTGCCTGATAAGCGAGGTCCTGCAAGAGAGTAAAGCAAACAAGTGTATACACATACAACCAAGTCATTATTTGACAAGATCACATAGTTTAGAGGCAGGCATGGTGGCATATGCCTATAATATCAGGAGACTGAAGCCGGGCGTGGTGGCGCACGCCTTTAATCCCAGCACTCGGGAGGCTGAGGTAGGCGGAGCGTTGTGAGTTCGAAGCCAGCTTGGGCTACAGCGCGAGCACAAGGCCGGCCTGAGCTACACAGTCCGACCCTGCCTCAAAAAAATCTAGGGCTGGGAGTTTGGCTCAGTGACTTACGTGCCTGTCTGACAGGCGCAAGGTTGTGAGTTCAATCCCTGGTGCCTCGAAAAAAAAAAAAAAATCAGGAGGCTGAGGCAGGAGGTTCACAAATTTGAGGGCTGTGTGGAACACAGTGAGACCCTGTTGGGGGGAAGGGGAGGGAGCTAGGTCCCAAAACAAAACAAAAAGAACAATAACAACAATAAAAATCATACAGTTCAGCAGCAATGATGAGTATCTGTAGGGCAAGTATTGAGACCACAGCCTTGTGAGAGCACCTGCATAAATCCAGAAGGATCTGGGTTCAATTCCCAAACAACAACAGAAGTTAGGGAGGGCAGATATTTTTGAGGCTTTACTATTATTTGTAATGTTTTAACTCTAGTATGAGGAAAAGAGTGTCTATTGTGCTAGACACAGTGGCTCATTCCTATAACCCCAGCACTCAGAAGATTGAGGCAGAAGGATCAGGGAAAGTTTGAGACCAACAACAAAAAAATATATATTATGTTAGCCTTGAAAACGTTTAACTTTTTCTTTTTTTTTCTTTTTTTTTTTTGAGGTACTGGAGATTGAACCCAGGTCTTTGCACTAAGCTACATCTACATCTCAGTCCTTTTTACGTTTTATTTTGAGACGGAGTTTTACTAAACTTATAAATTACCAGGGCTAGGCTCAAATTTGAGATCTTCCTGCCTCAGCCTTCCACAGTGCTCAGATTTTAGGTGTAGACCACCATGCCCAGATTAATGTTCTTTATAAATGTCTTAAATTATCTTCTAATCATTTTTCAAGTATTGGGATATTTGAGGCTAAGGGATAAGTGATAGAATCAGCTGAGAGTAGAAAGGGACATAAACCACTGGTTTGGTAAAACCAAGGTCTAGAATGATAAATGGAAAAGAAAACATAAAATTTTTGTAAATTATGAAAATACTGTAAACTCTCAAGAAGGTAAGAGAGAAAAATAATTCATTAAGAAACTGAGGCTGGGTGTGGTGTTGCATGCCTGTAATCTCAGCACTCTGGAGGCTGAGGCAAAAGTATCACTGCCAGCTCAATGCCAGCCTGGGCTACAAAAGCAAGTTCAAAGCCAGCCTGGACTACACTATACAGCGAGACCCTGTCTCAAAAACAAAAACACACCTGAGAAATTAGATTACAGATGATGGCATGTCAACCAAATGTTCAATAAAAAAATCTGCTAGCAAGGGGACTGTACAGAAAATGGCATACAATAATATTCTAACAGTAATATTTCAGTCAAAAGCAAATGTATATACAATGGTATAAGTAATGCAAGTCTATATAAATATGCCATCTAGGTTTGTGTAAGTATACTATGATGGAATTCTCTAATGACAGATTTCTTAGAATCTACCTCATCACTAAGTGACATATAACTTACTCTGCAGCTAGTTTACAAACAGGCAACTGAGAAAAAAAAAGAAACAGAAAACCCACAGTTAATTTTAAAATCCTCTAATGTCAACAGTCATTCTTACCAGAATAAAAAAACTTCTAGAAAAACAAAGCACAGTAATTGAAGCTTACTTCCTCCCATAGTGGTGGTGGCTTAATGACAATACCAAAGAACAAGGAACGTACAGGGTGGTAAAGAATATAAACACTTTTAATCCCAGCACTCGGGAGGCTGAGGTAGGCGGAGCGTTGTGAGCCCAAGGCCCGCTTGGGCTACAACGCGAGCGCAAGGCTGGCCTGAGCTACATAGTGCGACCCTGCCTCAAAAAAAACCAGGGCCGGAAGTTTGGCTCAGTTCCTTAAGCGCCTGTCTGACAGGCGCGAGGTTGTGAGTTCAATCCCCGGTGCTGCAAAAAAAAAAAAAAAAAAAAAAAAAGAATATAAAGGCCTTTTCTATAACTTGTCAGGGCAGCCTCAAAGTGTCCCATATCCATCCTTCCTTCCTTCCTTCCTTTCTTTCTTTCTTTCTGGTACCAGGGCTCGAACTCACAACCTCAGGCGCTTAAGCCACTGAGCTAAGTCCCCAGCCCTATTTTTTGAGATAGAATCTCACTATGCAGTTCAGGCTGGCCTTGAACTCACTTTGTTGCCCAGGTTAGTCTCAAACTCACAAGCCTCAGCTGCCTGAGTGCTGGAATTAAAGGCGTGTGCCACCACACCCAGCACCCCATATCCTTTTAATGGGAGGGAGAACTTAAAGGAACAGAACTTTCACTGATGAATGGGTATGAATAAATGCTGCACATATACTATATGCCCTTGCATGTTACCCACCTAAACCCTAATAATCCCATGGAGGTGAACAATATTAGCCCTCTTTTTACAGACTTAAAGCAAAAACACTTTAGCTTATACAGGATGTGATGAACTTCTTCACCTGTCACACAGCTAGGAAGAAGCAAAGTTTATGATTTTAGGACTCAGTGTGTCTGCCTACAAATTTCATGCTTTTGCTCACATACCCACATATTATTATTATTTTTTTTTTCCGGCACCGGGGATTGAACTCACAACCTCGTGCCTGCCAGACAGGCGCTTAAGTCACTGAGCCAAACTCCCCGGCCCGATACCCACATATTAAACACCCAATCAGAACAAGCTTTTTCTTTCACAAAGAATTTCCAATAAATTACTAGTAGTTTCAGAGCTGGATTTACTTTACTTGTTAATTCCATCATATTAAGGACTATACTGTACTGAGTTAAACCAATCAACCATGTTTATGGGACCTAACACATTCATCCAAGAGCATGTTATATAAAGAAAGAAAAACAGTATTTTGGGTTTAAAATCGCACAGCTGGGCATGAAAGTGCACACCTGTAATCTCAGCATTTGGGAGGCTGAGGCATGAGGATCACCCCGAGTTAAAGAGTTCAGCCTGGGTTACCCAGTGAGTTCAAGAATGGTCTGAACTACATGGCAAGACCCTGTCTCAAACAAACAAACATTCATCTGCAACTTTCTATTTAAGACAGTACTAAGAGGCCAGGGATTTAGCTCAGTGGTGTAAGGCTCGAGATTGTGAGTTTGATCTCCAGTACCAAAAAAAAAAAAAAAGAAGTAGAGTACTAAGCAAGTAGGAAAACTCATTCCTACTAATTTCCCATCAATTTTGTGGATTCTTAACATCACACTTTCAAAGAACCACTGAATTTTTCCTCACAGTGGAATTAAAAAATGAGGAGAGTAAAGCTCTTTAACAAGCTCCTAAATTTATTCATAATATCAGCATCACATGTGAGCAAGGAACAAAAATGGAGGGAAGGTGAAAACAGGAGTAAAGAAAAACAGGAGACAGAACATATGATTCACTCATAAACTGAACCATTCATGTGCAGTACTGTAAATTCATCATCAGTCATAAAATTTTAGAAATCAGCTGCATGGGCCTTATTAGGGCTTCTGAACAATTAGAACTAGAAAAGCTTCTGAATTTAACTTCCAAATCAAACAGAAAACTAGATTTTCCATGCAAATCCTTTAAACTTTTATTAAAATAAAATAAAAGGTTGGGATATAGCTCAGTGGGAAGGTCCAGGGTTCAATCTCCACTACCACCAAAACAAACAAAAGAAAAAACCATGACAGAACCACAGAAACTTGGTAACTTGGGAAACTTCCAAGGTTAGGAGCTTCTATTCCTTGTTTTTTTTGTTTGTTTGTTTGTTTGTTTTTGAGACAGGGCCCCACTATACAGTTCAGGCCAGCCTCCAATTCACTATGTAGCCCAGTCTGCCCTCAAACTCATAGCGATCCTCTCACCTCAGCCTCCTGGAGGGCTGGAACTACAGGCATGCACCACCACACTTGGCTAAAGCTTTTACCTTCAAAAACAAACTGTGGCGTTGGAGATACAGCTCAGTGGCAGAGCAGTTGCTACTACATGCAAGGCCCAGGGATGAATCTCCAGCACCACAAAAAAATGGTACATATAAAATTAAAACATTTTCCCCCAGCCAGGCATGGTGGTGCACACCTATAATTCCAGCACTCAGGAGGTTGAGGCAGAAGCATTGTTGTGAATGCAAAGCCAGTTTGGACTACATAGTGAGTGCAAGGCCAGTCTGAACTACTAAGTGAGACCCCATCTCAAAAAGAAAAAAGAAAAGAAAAGAGAAATGAAACAAAACTGCCAATAAAGCCAAGCATGATGGTACATGTATTTGGGAGGCTGAGGCAAGAGGATCACCACAAGTTTGAGGCTAGCCCAGGCTACACAGTGAGTTTGAGACCAGCCTGAACTAGAGACCCTGTCTCAAAAAAACAAAAGAAAAAAAAAGTTCAACACAAGCTGGGCACTTATCCAGACCTTGTCTCAAAATAAAAAACATTGCTGAGTCTTTTTTTTTTAGGGGGTCCATAGTTCCAAAAAAAGTTTAGAAAGGGCTGGGGATATAGCTCAATGGTAGAACACTCCTGGATTCAGTCTCCAATAACAACACACACACATACACAGAAAGTTGTTAATTAACCCCACCAGCTGTTTTGTCTTATTATCTATCTTAGGCTACAAAGTTAATAACGTCTCAAAATAACTGAACTGTGAAGTGGACAAAACACATTTGAACACTTGACAAAAGCCCTGATAATATAAAGTAATGTATTGAATGCAGTGTAAAGGATACTGATCTCCAAGTCAAAAAGACTTAGGAGGGCAATTTTAAAGTGTTAATGAAATAAATAAATAACCCTGACTGATGTGTTTTGAAATTTTTTTTTCCCTTGAAATTAAATGAATTTGAAAAAAAGTGTTAATGACCTCTAGCAAGTCACTGAATCTTTCTACACTTTTAAGTTCTGTCAAAGTAAAAAGTACTGGAAGCCAAGCACAGGGAAACACACCGGTAACACTGGCACTCAAAGGCTGAGGCAGGAGAATTTCTGGAGGTTTGAGATCTGCCTGGGCTACACAGTGAGAACCTGTCTCTCAATCAATCAATCAACTGCTCAGTAAGAAAAAAAACATTGAAGGGGTTAGGGTTATTGGGGAGTGTAGTTCAGTGTAAAGGCCTTGAGTTCAACCCATAGTGCCAAAAAAAAAAAAAGAAAAAAGAAAACCTATGTTTTGTTTTTTTAATTTCCAAGATATACAAATTCATAACTCAGTTCTTTCTCTTAAAGAACAAACCTTTGTCTTAATTATTTCATTTTATTTATTTATTTATTGGCTTTTTGTGACAGGGTCTCACTACGTAGTACAGAGTGGCCCTGAACTCACTAAGTAGTCCAGGCTGGCATCAAACTTGCACGGATCCTCCTGCCTCAGCCTCCCAAGTGCTGGCATTACAGGCGTATACTGCTACACCCAGTTTATATTTTAATTCTTTCAAAGTAGTTAAACCAACTTAATTCATTCCAGGATTCTAGAAAAGATGGCTACACTGTTTGTGCCGGAAAATTGCCACAGGTGTGTTGGTCACCTGATACAGAGTTTGCAAACAAAAACAAAAACTTTTTTTTTTTTTTTTTTTTTTGGGTTTTTTGAGACAGAGTTTTGCTATGCAGCTCAGGCTGGATTTGAATTCACTTTGTAGTCCAAGCTGGCCTTGAACTTTCGATCTTTTGCCTCAGCCTCCAGGTGCTGGGATTATAGGCATGCAATACCATGCCCAACCAAAAACAAAATTTTACCAAACACTTGTTTGCAAACTAAATTATTAGCAAACACAAGCATTTGGAAACCAAGGTACCACTGTGTTATTTATTTTGTACATAGGCAAAAAGACAGATCTGTATACATAGTAATAGATATGCAGATCAAACCTGTTAAACAAGTAGTACTGCCTTGTTTCTACAAGCCATTCAGAATCTAAAAAACACTGAAGCAAAAGCACAAATTCAAATTACAACAGAGTTGCAACTAACTCTGAAATATTCACTTAAAAACTTTCCTACACAGTTAGGTGCAATGGCTCAGGCCTACAGTCCCAGCACTTTGAGAAACTGAGGCAGAAGGATCACAGATTTGAACCCATCCTGGGCAACTTACCAGTTTAGCAAGATTTGATCTCAAAACATAAAAGAGGCCTGGTGTAAAGCCGAGCGTAGTGGCGCACGCCTTTAATCCCAGCACTTGGGAGGCTGAGGCAGGCGGGTTGTTGTGAGTTCAAGACCAGCCTGGGCTACAAAGTGAGTTCAAGGCCAGCCTGAACTGCACAGTGAGACCCTGTCTCAAAAAATAGGGCTGGGGATTTATCTCAGTGGCCTAAGCTCCTGCCTGGCAAGTGTGAGGTTGAGAGTTCGAACCCTGGTAACAAAAAAAAAAAAAAAAGAAGCCCAGTGTAGTGGCACACACCTGTAATCCCAGCACTCAGGAGGCTGAGACAGGATCACTGAGAGCTCAAGCCCAGCCTGGGTTACAAAGTGAGTTCAAAACCCACCTGAACCATATAGTGAAAGCCTACCTCAATAAAGACCAAAAAACAAAAAACAAAAGAATTTTAAAAGGCTGGCAATGTGGCTCAGTGTGAATGCCCTATATTCAATACCCAGTACCACCAAAAAACAAACACACCCACCAAAAAAAAAACAAAAAACAAAAAAAACACAAACTACCATAATATTAACAATATAATCACAGTGTGAGGGGCTGGGCATGGTGGTGCACACCTGTAATCCAGCACTTGGGAGGCCCAGGCAGGAGGATCACTGTGAGTGCTGGGGATATGGCTCAGCGTCACAGCACCTGCCTGGCAAGCGTAGAGTCATAAATTCAATTCCTGGTACCAAAAAAAAAAAGATGTTCACTCTGAGTTCAATGCCACCCTGAACTGCACAGTGAAACTGTCTCAAAAGAGAAATGTGTCTATGACTTTTTACACTAAAATAATTTTGAAGATATTCTGATCACCTAAACTTTCTTGCTACTAATGCTCATGTGACCGAGCCAAAACACAACTTTTTAACAATTTAGATCTCAGCAATCTGACCCCAAGTTTAGTGACACTACTGGAAAACCAATCCTGGTATCATATTCAACTTAACTTCTAAGAGAAGACATTTTCCTGACCCCAATAAAACCTAGCAGATGTGAATTTTTTATTTTTAGTGCCTGAAATTTGTTTCTAGAGTGAATTATAGCCATGAAAGAAATACGTTTTATTCTCCAGCCAAAGCCCAGCCCTGCATTCTTTATTAGGCAGAACTCCCAAAAAGTCATCCAAATTCAGTTTTTCAAACACCCCCCTCTCCAACTAGGGGCAACTTTTAAATTCAGTAGCCCGCAGCACTCGGGAGGCTGAGGTAGGCGGAGCGTTGTGAGTTCTAGGCCGGCTTGGGCTACAACGTGAGCGCAAGGCCGGCCTGAGCTACATAGTGCGACCCTGCCTCAAAAAGCAGGGCCGGGAGTTTGGCTCAGCGGCTTAAGCGCCTGTCTGGCAGGTGCGAGGCTGTGAATTCGATCCCCGGTGCCGGGGGGGGGGGGGGGGGGGGGGGGGGGGGGGGGGGGGGGGGGGGATTCAGTAGCCCGTATGTTTAATCTCAGCATTAGGAAAGCTGAGGCTGAAGGATTATGCGTTCAAGACCATCCTCAGCTACATAATTAATGAGTTGTATGCCACCTGACCTACACATTGAGCCCCTATCTCAAAAAAAAAAAAAAGTTTTTATTGCTGGGCATGGTGGGGCAGGCCTATAATCCCTGCACTTTAGAGGCTGAGACAGTTGAATTACTGTAAATTCAATGCCAGCCTGGGCTACACAGTGAGCTCAAGGCCAGCCTGAACTACATAGGGAGACCCTGTCTCAAAAAGCAAAAAAACATGGTACCTGAGTTCGATTCCTGAGTTCGATTCCTGGTTGGGGGGAGCCCCCCAATTATTGATAGCTTAAAACAATTTTTTTAAATACAATCAGGAGTCCACAGATTATTTCAGTCTTAAAAGTAAGCTCAGTTAACCAGGTGGTCAGTCTTTCTCTTATTATCATTTACCAGAAAGGGCACAGCCATTAAAAATACAAGAACACAGAGGGAGCTCAGTTATTTTTGGTTCTAAATATATGCCTTTGCTTATATACTCAACAAACAAAAATAAACAGTAAAAGTGAACAGGAAAGGCTGGATATTTAGCTCAGTAGTGAGGTTGTGAGTTCAATCCCGGTACCAAAAAAAAAAAAAAAGAGGAAAACTTCAAGACTTTCTAAAAGATGACTTAAAATCATCCCAAAACTATGTAATACCTCATTTTGTAAAGTAAAACAGTGAGGGGTGTGGGTGTATATACATGCAGTTTACAACATGATTTCACATTCAATATGATTTCTACTACGTTATACTGCCAAGAAGTTGAACACATTACCAAGAAGTTTAATTTTTCCAGTAAAATAATGTCATAAGCCGGACACATATCTCAGCAGCACAGCACTTGTCTGGCAAGCACAAGGTCCTGAGTTCAAGTCCAAGAACCAAAAAATAACTACAATAAAAAGTCGGAAAAGGAGGTAAAATGAGATCCTCTGTAGCCAGGTAACAGCTGCAAAGTCCAAGATTCCAGGAAATGACTTTATTATCTTTCATTATGGATGAAGTATGATCAATTCAAGGGGGAAAAAAGATTAACAATTATTACTAGCCAGAAAAAAAGCACTGCAGAGGCCAAGGCAGAAGCATCACAATGAGTTCAAGGACAGCCTGAACTATATGAGACCCTACCTCAAAAACAAAAACAAAAACAAAGAAACTTGCATCTTCACAAAAAATAAATGAACTTCTATTAGCATCTAAACCAAAAAAAAAATAAAAAGGAACTTGTATCTTCAAAAGATACTGGGGTTTTGTGTTTTTTTGTTTTGTTTTGTTTCGTGTGTGTCTGTCTTTTTTGAGATAGGGTTTCACTGTGCAGTTTAGGCTGATCTTGAATTCACTTTGCAGCCCAAGCTGGCCTCAAACTCACAGCAATCCTCCTGCCTCAGCCTCTTGAGTAATGAGATTTCAGGAATGTGCCACCACACCCAGCTCAAAAGACACTGTTAATACAGTAAATTTCTTAATTCTTACAAAATGATCAGAAATGCATGCATTTTCTTAGTTCAGAGACCATCAATACAACCGGTTAGCACTATCATATGACACTTTAAGTGGCACACTTCCCTAGAGCATGATTTAACAATGACAGTGCCTCGGAAGGTGTTTTCTAGCACCTAAGTTATAAATCTTTTAGAAATTGCAAGAATTATTACCATGAACAGTGACTCAGTCCTGCTTTCCTCTGAAGAGCCAAACTGCTATATAAAACAACTTCAGATCAATAAGAAAACAAATATCCTGAATTTTTTTTTTTTTTCCGGCACCAGGGATCAAACTTACAACCTTGCGCCTCACAGACAGGCGCTTAAGCCATTGAGCCAAACTCCCGGCCCTAGTTTTTTGAGGCAAGGTTGCACTATGTAGTTCAGGCCGGCCTTGTGCTCGCGTTGTAGCCCAAGCCGGCCTCGAACTCACAACGCTCCTCCTACCTCAGCCTACCGAGTGCTGGGATTAAAGGCATGCGCCACCACGCCTGGCAAATATCCTGATATTGATTACACAGAAAGTATCTTAATTTTCCAGGTTGTTAAATTCAATTCATAATACCTTCCTCATTTCTATTTCCATAAATTTGTAACCTGTAAAACACCTGTCATCTCTGTGGCACTAAATCTTAATTTCCTAAAACATTTTTAATAATTCTAGACAGAAAAAAAAAAATTCTAGCCAGGCATATTGGTGCAAGACTAACAATCCCAGCACTCAGGAGGCTAAGGCAGCAAGATCATAGTTGAGTCTGAGGACGATCTGAGCTATATTGTATAGTTACAGTAGTTCAAGGCCAGCCTGAACTACACAGTAAGACCCTGTATCCAAAAAAATAAAAAAAACTACAGGATTTCTCAACTCCAGAGTTAAAACTAACAGGATTACCCTAGACAAGGAGAACTAACCAGAAAGCCCTGTCTCTGAATGTTATCTCATTACTGAAGTATTTCTCTGTACCTCAACTTTGTCATTCAGAAAATAGGGTAGTTGTACTAAATAATTAGTTAGAACCCTTCCAGCTCTAACTTTCTACTCTGAGTTCACCAATTCATCATAAGACAAAAACAGG
>RJWM01022637.1:18755-33419 GCA_004363535.1 Dasyprocta punctata
CCCCCCCCCAAAAAAAAAAGTTAAACAAAATGGGATGATGCACACCTGCAATTCCAACTATTCCAGGAGGCTAAGGCACCAGGATCCCAAATGTGATCACAGTCTGGGCAACCTAGGAAAACTTTGTCTAAAGATTTAAAAGTAAGTACATAAATAGTAGAGTATTTGCCTAGGATGCATGAGGACTTGGGTCTCCTGAAGCCAGGAGATAGGAAAATTAGGTAGTTAGGGAACTGATCCTGAATAGCTAATTTAAAGTAAAAGTCAGGGCTCAGGTGAGTTAAAATACCAGAACAGACTACCAGGGCCTAATAAAATGCAAGAGACAAAGAAAGAATAGGTCTTTAACCAAATGGCAGAGATAGACCTCCGAGGAAATGAAATACAAATAAAGCATCTTGCTTTCCAGACATCAAAGCCCTACCTGCAACCAGGAGCAACCCTGCTTTCTGTCACATACACCAGCCCCAAAAACTGTATAAAAAGCCAACAGAACTAAACATCTACAGTGTCTGTCTTATGGATCCCCCACTTTCTGACTAGCAGAGAGCTTCTTTTTTACTCTTTCTAATAAACACACACTTGCCTAATCCTCACCATTTGCTATTTGCTGTTTTGTGGGTTCCAATCTTCCTTACCCCAACACAAGGACCCAAGATCGACTTACAGTACCACAAAAAACAAACAACAACAACAACAAACTGTCTTGTCAAAGCTTAACATGTAATCATTTTAAATACATAACAACTGCCAGGTGTGGTGGCATGTGCCTGTAATCCCCACACCTCCAGTACTTAGGAAGCTGATGCAAGAGGGACTGCCAGGAGTTCAAGGCCAGCCTGGACTACACAGTGAAACGAAACACTACAATGTGTAGGTAAATACATAAAAATTTAAAAGTTAGAGAACTTAAAAAAAAAAGTTAAGAGAACTTGAGCAGACCTCCCCTCCTAAAATTTCCAAAACTGCAAAAGACAGGAAATATGGTTATTCCCATATTTGTTATCGTCACTTATATAACCACTCAAAATGAATCAGAACTTTGCAGTAAAAGTAAGTAATTCCAACCAGGTATGGCAGCCCATTCCTGTACACCCAGGATCTGAGAGGCTGAGGCAGAAAGAATGGGAGTTCAAGACAAACCTGGACTACAGTGTGAGACCCTGACTCAAAACACAAAACACAACAGAAAAAGGGCATTCCTATAATTCTGGGGTGCTGAGACAAAAACAATTATAAACTGAAGCCCAGCCGTTTAGCACCTTAGCCAGGACCTGTCTCAAAATTAAAAAAAAAAAAAAAAAAAAAAAAAAAAAAAAAAAAAAATTAAACCTTGATTTACCAGTTTGCATGTAATGCAGGATTCTGGTTAACTAAGATTAATCAGGAAGGACAGAAGGCACTCGGGAGGCTGAGGCAAGAGGATTGAGGTAAGTTCAAGTTCAAAGGCAGCCTGAACTACAAAGCAGAGACCCTGTCTCAAAAAATAAAAAAAGGGCTGAGGATATAGCTCAGTGTCAAAGCACCTGCCTAGTATGCACAAGTTCCCCAACCACCCCCAATAATACCCAGGGTTTTGTTTTGTTTTGTTTTGTTTTTTGGTACCAGGGATTGAACTCACAACTTCACTCCTACTAGACAGGCACTTACGCCACTCAGCTAAACCCCCAGTCCTATTTTTTGAGACAGGGTCTCATTATGCAGTTCAGGCTGGCCTTGAACTCACTTTGTAGCCAAGGCTGGTCTCGAACTCACAATGATCCTCCTGCTCAGCCTCCCGAGTGCTGGGATTAAAGCTGGGATTAAAGACGTGTACTACCTCACCAGGCTTACTCAGGATATTTCTGTTGGAAAAAAATTTTCTGGAATCATTAGATTGCTTGTCCTTTAATTATGAGTTACACTTTGTGGGACATACCTCAGCATTTAAAAACTACTCATAGTGGTGCACGCCTTTAATCCCAGCACTCGGAAGGCTGACGTAGGTGGAGCGTTGTGCTTTCGAGACCGGCTTGGGCTACAATTGGGCTACAATGTGAGCACAAGGTCGGCCTGAGCTACATAGTGCGACCCTGCCTCAAAAAATTAGGGTCAGGAGTTTGGTTCAGTGGCTTAAGCGCCTGTCTGGCAAGCACAAGGCTGTGAGTTCGATCCCCGGTGACACAAATAAATAAATAAATAAATAAAATTTAAAATAAATAAATAAGCCGGGCGTGGTGGTGCACGCCTTTAATCCCAGCACTCGGGAGGCTGAGGTAGGCGGAGTGTTGTGAGTTCGAGGCCGGCTTGGGCTACAGCGCGAGCGTAAGGCGGGCCTGAGCTACATAGTGCGACCCTGCCTCAAAAAATAAGGGCTGGGAGTTTGGCTCAGTGCCTTAAGCGCCTGCCCTGGCAGGCGCGAGGTTGTGAGTTCAATCCCCGGTGCCGGAAAATAAATAAATAAATAAATAAAAACTACTCATAAATAGATCAAATTTATAATAAATTTTTTTCAACACTGGGGGTTGAACTGAGGGCCTTTCACTGAGCTGTATCTCCAGCCCTTTTTATTTTACTCTGAGACAGGGTCTTGCTAAATTGCCCAAATTACGCTGAACATTCAATCCTCCTAACTTAGCCTCCCAGAGCACTGGAATTACAGGCAGGCATCATACACCTGACTCATAATCAATTTTTATCCTATGCAGGAGCTGGCCTAAACCTAAGAAACACCTTACAATATTTATTTACTTACTTTTGTGATGCTGGAGATTGAATCCAGGGCCTCACAAATGCCAGACAAGTGCTATACCACCAAATTGCAACTGTAGCCCTAATTTTACATTCAAAAACAAATAAAAACAAAAAAGAGCCCAGGCACAGTGGTGCACGCCTGTATTCCCACCACTCTGGCAGGCTGAGGCAGGAGGATCTCAAGTTCCAGCACAACCTGGACAATTTAGTCACTTTTCAAGACCCTGTTTTAAAAATAAATATTTTAAAAAGGCTGGGAATGTAGCTCATTGTGAGGTCCCTGAGTTCAATCCACAGTAACATCCACACACACACAAACACAAAATGTGACTGGAACCAAATGTGGCCCACAAGGCCTGGATTTACTTACTACCTAATCCTTTACTAAAAAAGTTCGCCAGCTCTGCTCTGGGGAGAACTGCAAAGCACACAGACCCCAGGACACTGACCACAAGTACATATTCTGTATGAGATGAAATTAAAAGTTTCTATTCACTCAGTCCCAAATCATTTAAATAAAATTATATTTTTTGATTCAGTTGGCTAAATTATCAGGCCTTCAAAAAATATCACCACCAATATATACTGATATTCTCCTCCTTAGACTTAATAATTTCCACTAAACACTAAATTCAGTTCATAATAAAAGCAAAAGATTAGAAGCCTTGCTGGGCATGGTGAATCTAGCACTCAGGAGGTTGAGACAAGAGGACTGCCATGAATTTGAGGGCAGCCTGGGCTACACAGTGAGTTCAAGGACAGCCTGAATTACATAATGAGACCCCGTCACAAAAACAAACAAACAAACCGCCTTACCTGGGGTATTTGCAATAGCTGCCAATGGCAGGCCTGGAAGCTGGTGCACCTGTATTCCTGGAGTACCCAATGCACTGAGGTTAATGGTCTGGAGGCCCGGCATGGAGGAGAGTTGAGCAGCGTTCACAGTGACTGTGCCAGCAGGGATGGAGGCAGCTGAGGCAATAGGTGTCAGGGTGGTGTTGCTGCTGCTGGTCTGACCCAAGGAAACACCCTGCATTGGGGCCAAGGTGATTGTCTGGGCTTGAGGGTTCTGAACCTGGAGGTTTTGCAGCTGTAGAGTCTGCCAGCTGACCTGTCCATTGGGCCCCACTGTTGGTGTCCGGATGATGATGGGGCCAGAGTTTGGAACAGCCTGAAGTTGGAGGTTCTGGAGGGTTTCCTGGGAGATAGCTTGAGTTGTGAAGCTCTGACCTGGCAATGGTGCCGTTTGGAGGGCCTGAAGAGCCTGTCCCCCTTGAACTAGCTGAGGCTGAATAAGAATTTGTTGTTGCTGTGTCTGCTGGTTTTGCTCTCCCTCCTTCTGCTGACTTGCTTGCAGTGAGCTTCCAGATGTCTGGTTCTGCTGGATGTTCAGAGCATCAGACCCCTGCAACCCACCGACCCTTTGGGATGTCTGGCCTTGAGAGTTGGTCCCTGATGATCCGCTGGTGGTAAAGTTCATAATTCCCATGTTGCTGGTAGTAGTAGTTGTTGAGTAGCTATTGGCATTAGTGAAAAAGGAGCTGGAACTGGCTTGGGATGATACCAAGCTGGCAGAACTGGCAGTCCCTGAAGTGACAGGCTGTGAGCCACTCTCCTGGGACCCAGAGCTGCTAATCGTGACTGCCTGAGAGCTGGGAGTCAAGGTAGCTGCAGAAACACTGTTGACAGGTAGCAAGGTGATGTTCCCATTCAGGGCCACTGGTACATTGGTCACATACTGAGTCTGTCCTGAGAGCACATTATTAGCCAGGCCTTGAAGGGGGACAGCCTGCTGAAGTAGGTTTGGCATAGCAGCAATGATGTTGCCGCCACTTCCTCGATTTGTAATGATCTGCTGGTTTGCACCTGGTATAATCTGTATTTGACCAGAACTATCCTGCTGCACTTGGGCTCCAGTGGTGGCAAATTGCAGCTGCTGTCCATCAACTGTCTGGAACTGTGGGATTACTTGGTACTGAATGTTAGGCATCACGCCAGATAGTCCTGTCAGAACTTGCTGGTTCTGTAAGTTGGGGGTGGCAGCCACAACATACTGCCCACCAGAGACTGTGCGATTCTTGGAAGACTCACTGCCATTACTGCCATTGGTACTGTTGCCACTCTGTTCCTTTGAGGTAGGGGTAGCCCCAGAGGAGGAAGAGATGATTTGCCAGCCATTGGCACCCTGTGAAAGTTGTGTAGCTGTGAGGTCAAGCTCACCTGTGCCCCCCGACTGGCTTGGGCCCTGGGAGTTGTTGCTGTTCTCATTGGGTGACTCAATTCTGCTGCAGGTTGCTGCCAGCAGAGCCAAAGGGGATGGCTGGGATTCCTGGCCAGGAAATAGAGAGGAAAGGAGTTAGTGACACCCATCTGCCAGCCTAGGGGGCAGTATACAACAAATAAACAGCAACATAGTGGAAAAAAAGACCAGAAACAAAAACCTGGCCTATCTAGGGCTGGGAGTATAGCTCAAGGGTAAAACACTTGCCCACAGGCAAGAGGCTCTGGGTTCCATCCCCAGCACCAAAAAACAAAAACCTGACCTTTGTGTATTGCTGAAACTCATCCTTGGGGAATTTCCAATTCATGTGCCTCTGTGCTTACTTCCCTATTTATTTGGTTATTTCCATCTTTTCCTAAAAAGTTTTCTATTAAGACTCAGGCAATTTCCAAGAATATTTATATCCTCTCAACACCTTCCCCACTTTATAATGATCACTCACCTGCCCTCCTCCTCCTCCACTGCTGCTGGTACTGCCTGTGCTGCTGCTTCGAGTCTGAGAAAAGGCACCACCACCATTACCACTGCCCCCATTATTGCCACCAACTCCTTTCTCAATCTTCACCACTGGTGTCATTTCATCCACGGAGTGATCTTGATCTGAAAAAGAATTAAAACATAAACAATTTAAAGTGGGAGAAAGAAAAAGGATTAAGTCAGGAAGGGTAAAAGGAGGCTATAATGTGTCTGAAATGAGTAACAGGAAAGGGAAAGACACAACTATAAAGAAAATGAATTGGTGCAGGGGAAATCCTAGGGATACAAGACACAAACAGGTTAAATGGTGGCAAAACTGGGCCTTAATTTTCCCACAAACAAAATAAGGCTCAAAAACCACTCAACAAGTCCTTTAGGGATAGGAAATGAGAGAAATGATGGGCAGTGCTGAGTTTCAAAACAAGAAAACATATCCTTGGGAAAAGGATACATAAAGCAAAAATAAACATGTGAGTGGACAGAAAGCTTGTTGAAATGAGGGTTGAAAGGGCGAAAAATACAAGCGTGGAAAGTAACAAGAGGAAAGGAAGGGAAAGAGGGAAGGAAGGCAAAAAGTGCGAGTGAGGAGACATCTGTGAATACTGGCAAGGGGCTAAAGTGGTCTAAAGGTTGGCAATCAGGTTTCGGGGCCGAGGCAGGGCGGGCCCTAGAGAAAAAGGGCGGTTTCGGGGTGAGGGGCGTGGAAAGGGCGGGACGGTGGGGGGGAGGGGAATGCATTGGGTGGGGGGAGGAGGACCTTGGGCCAGGCTACGACCAGAGGGCGGACTAGCGAGGCGGTTGGCCCGGGCGGGGCTTGCACCGCTCGGGCCGCCCCCGCGGCGCCAGCCCCCGTCGGGAGGAGCCTCAGGCGGGCGACCGGGTACTGGGGGGTAAGGCCCGTCCCCCGCGGCCGGGGCGGGCAGGGGGCGGGCGAGGCGACGCTGCCCCCTCCCCCGGGGCGGGCGGCCCATCCCCCTCCTCCTCGGAGGCCCCGCCACTGCCCCTTCTCCCTCCCTTCCCTCCGCCCCAGGCGGGACCAAGGCCGCCGCCGCCGCCTCCCGCCCGCCCCCCCTCACGGCGGGGACCGCCCGGTCGGCCCTCGCGCGCGCCCCCTCACTCCCCTTCCACCCCTCAGCTTCAAGTGGACTCATCCTTACCGCTCATGGTGGCAGCGGAGGGACGAGCTCAAGGGGGTCCTGTCCGGGGGGGGGGGGGGGGGCCAGGAAAAACGCGGACGCTGACGAGGCAAGCTAACCCGGACCGGACAGGGAGGGGGGGGTAAGGAGGAGGGAGCAGCGCGCCACAAGCCCGGCCTAGGCTCCACCCCTTCACTGCTGCCCCGCCCAATGAGGGAGGGAGAAGGGAGGGACCTGCAGAAGAAAGGCAGGCAGCTTGTCCAATGGCAAAACTCATTCCTTCTCTAAGGCGTGTAAGACAAAATTGCGTGCCTAGTATACGCCCAAAAGGACCGCCCTCTCAATTTTAAAAGCCAATGAAATATGTAGGAAGTAAGAAAGGGCGGGAGCTAGAAGTGATAGGCTGAGCAAGAAACCAGTCAACCGCCAGGCGGGCTCACTCAACGCCAGGGATAGGAAGCGCTTTAATAGGAATGACAGAACAACGACCAACCAGAATCTTGGACATGCCTGGGCAAAGTCCTGGTTGGGAGGCAAGTACGAGGAGAGCAGGAACAGCATAGGATCAGGCTGATCTAAACCAATCCGAAATCAGGCGGGCAGCCAAGAAACTTATGATTGGATTAACACTAAAAAGAGGCAGAACAGGATTCATATTGACGTGAGCTAAAAGCCAATTAAACGCTGAATGAACTCTGAGGGCGGGAACTTGGAATGTGTATAGGAGAAATGGCTTCTCCCTCAGTTATTTAGTCCAATGAAAGAGCGAAGTAAAACTGGTACCTCCTCCAAGTTAGCCAATGGGCGGTATTGGGGCCGCCTACCATGAGGGAGGGAATAGGGCAGTGCCAAGAAGAGTCCGTCGCCATATTGGCCCTCCTCAGGGGACGTCGTAACAGCCTTTAGGTGATGTACTTCCGCAGAACCCTGCAGTTCAACAAGTGTCAGGGCCGAGACACTTCGCGTGAAGTTCTGCCTCACTCCCGTTTTCGTCTTCGCGTAATGGCTCTCGCAGAGTACTTTTCCAGTCTCGTCTCCTGCCCTGGTGGGTGGACAGCCGGGCGGATGCTCCTTAGTGTGGGTGTAAGCCTTGCGAGTACGGATGGGACAAGATCTGGTGACAGCGCTCGAAAATTCAGTTCTGAGCCGGCCCCTTTGCAAGAGTTTTGTAAGACCAGCAAACGCCATTTTAGTAAGCTCTTCCAGACAAAGGCGCTAACCATTAAATTTAGGCCAGTTAAGTTTTCAGGAGTTCGTTGGAGAACCTCCTGGAGTGGAAACACTTCTTTTATTCCCTGCATAATTGTAAATACTGCCTAAGCATAAAGCAAAATGGCTGAGTTGTCCTTTTTGCAATCATGAAGACTTCGACCTCCATCTTGCTTCCTTTATTCTTGCTTTAGTGCAAGGCTTGTTGATGGTATGTCGTTCCCTTTAGCATCAGTACTGTACTCTATACGCTATCATTTCATTACCTACAATTCAGCTCTTCAATATATATTTATGTGTTTCACAATCTGGAGTCTCCCAAAGGATCGTAAGCCCTTAAATTAGGAACTGAGGCCTGTGCCTCTTCTGGCAGCGCCTCGGAAAAGTGAAATAATGTGCTCGGTGCCCAAACTAGACATTTGGCATGCCTTATGTCATCCTTACAAGGAAAATAATAAGTATTAGAGATACTCTGTATCATAATTGAAAGGGCTGGGGATTTAGCTCAGCGGCACAAGCGTCTTCCTGGCAAGCGTGAGGTCGTGAGTTCGATCCCCAGTACAAAAAATAAAAGAGTGAACCTCATTATAATTGAGAGTTAGACTGGGAAGTTAGGTTGCCAAGATCACAAAGGTAATGAATTGGATCCCGCAAAGTCTATGAAATCTTAAGTGAATAAAACAATACCTTGCATAACCATATATTTAAATAGGCTTAATAAAAATTTTTATTTAAAAATTGTTTCTCCGGGGTTTGGGGGTTTACCTCAGCTGCACAAGCATCTGCCTGGCATGTGCAGGGTCGTGAGTTCGATCCCCGGTACCAAAAAAAAAAAAAATTGTTTTTCTTATAGTGTTGGAAATAGAACCCATGGCCTTATGCCTGTTAAACATATCCTGTACCACTAAACCATATCTCCAACCCAAAACAAACAAACAAACAAACAAAAAAAGATTAATACCTATTGATACCTTCTAGCTCCTGAAAAAAAATCCTGCCCAGACTCAGGACAGCTCAAATTCCATCATCATCCTAAAAAAGCCACCGTATTTTTCTTTAAAATTTGATTAGTTTAGCCGGGTGTGGTGGTGCACGCCTTTAATCCCAGCACTCGAGAGGCTGAGGTAGGTGGAGCGCTGTGAGTTCGAGGCCTACTTGGGCTACAACGCAAGCACAAGGCCGGCTTGAGCTACATAGTGGGACCCTGCCTCAAAAAACTAGGGCGGGGAATTTGGCTCAGTGGCTTAAGTGCCTGTCTGGCAGGTGTGAGGTTGTGAGTTCAATACCCAGTGCCGCCAAAAAAAAAAAAAAAAAAATTGATTAGTTTGTTCCAGGCATGGTAGGGCGCATCTGTAATTCTAGCACTCTGGAGGCTGAGGCAAGAGGATCGCTGCAAGTTCAAGGCCAACCTGGGCTACAAAGTGAGTTCAAGGCCAGCCTGAACTGCATAGCGAAACCCTATCTCAAAAAGACAAAAAAAAAGCCCAGTGTGGTGGCGAAGGACTTTAATCCCAGCACTCTGGAGGCTTAAGTAGGAGGAGCATTGTGAATTCGAGGCCAGCTTGGACTACAACGTGAGCACGAGGCTGACCTGAACTACATAGTGCAGACACTGTCTCAAAAAACTAGGACCAGGAAGGGCCGGGAGTTTGGCTCAGTGCCCTAAGCGCCTGCCCTGACAGGTGCGAGGTTGTGAGTTCAATCCCCAGTGCCGCAAAAAAAAAAAAACTAGGACCAGGAGTTTGGCTCAGTGGCTTAAGTGCCTGCTTGGCAGGTGCAAGGTTGTGAGTTTGATCCCCGGTGCCACAAAAAAGAAAAAAAAAATTAGTAATTTGTGTTATAATAAATTACATCAAGGTTTTCCAAATTATCATTCTAGTCCCAGCATAACAAAAACAAAAAAGGAATGTGAGATCATTTCTATCAGCTTTTTCTTTTTTTAACTTTTATTGGGGTGCTTTTTTTTTAAAGGCAAGTTTCAAGAATCCCATCTCAGACATAATAATTCAGAATCTCTGGATTTGGGCTTGAGAACATAAAATTGGGAAAGAAGGGGATTTTGGGGAATTGAACCCAGGACCTTGTTATTTTCTTTCATTTATTTATTTATTTACTTAAGGGCACAGTTTCCCTAATCCTTAAATTGCCTTTGCTGAGCTCAAATTTGTATTGTTCCTGCCTCAGCTTCCCCAGTACAGGACTGGGATTACAGGTGTGACCACCACACCCCTAGAACATCCATCTCTATGTAGCTCAGGTGAGTTCTTCCCCCTGTAGTGCTGCTGGGCCTGTAGGTCTGAGCAGAGCTGCAGTGCATGGGTTCCTACTACACAGGATGGAATTTGTTAAAGTTGTCGAGAACAAGGCCTACTTTAAGTGATACCAAGTGGAGTTTAGAAAACGAGAAGGCAAAACTGATTACTGTGCTCCAAAATGCTTGGTGATCCAGGACAAAAAAGTACAACACACCTAAATACAGAAGATAGTTGGTGTAACTAAGGGAGGTATCACTTGTCAGATTGAGGATATGATAGTCTGTGCAGCATATGCACATGAACTACCAAAATACAATGTGAAGCTGGGTGTGGTGGTGCACGCCTTTAATCCCAGCAGTCCGGAGGCTGAGGTAGGAGGAGTGTTGTGAGTTTGAGGCCAGCTTGGGGTACAACATGAGCGCAAGGCCAGCTTGAGCTACATAGTGCAACCCTGCCTCAAAAATCTAGGGCTGGGAGTTTGGCTCAACAGCTTAAGCGCCTGTCTGGCAGGCACAGGCACAAGGCTGTGAGTTCGATCCCGGGTGCCACAAGAAAAAAAAAATATAATGTGAAAGTTGGCCTAATAAATTATGCTGTAGTATGTTGGTGGTATAGTGGTGAGCCTAGGTGCCTTCCAAATTATGCTGTAGCAGGCCCACACACTTCTCAATAGGTTTCACACAGATAAGATACATGAAGGCCAGGTGAAGGTGAGATGGACTGGAGATGAATACAATGTGGAAAGCATTGATGGTCAACCTGGTGCCTTCACCTGCAATTTGGATGCAGGCCTTTCCAGAACTACAACTGGCAATACAGCTTTTGGAGCCCTGAAGGGTCCTGTGGATGGGGGCTTGTCTATCCCTCACAGTACCAAATGATTCTCTACTTAGGTTCTGAAAGCAAGGAGTTCAATTCAGAAGTACATCAGAAGCACATTATGAGTCAGAGATTATATGCATTACCTAATGGAAGATGATAAAGATGCTTACAAGAGACAATTCTCTCAGTACATAAAGAATAGTGTAACTCCATACTGGAGGAGATGTATAAGAAACCACATGCTGCTATACAAGAGAATCCAGTCTCTTAAAAAGAACCTGAAGAGAGAAGTTAAAAAGTGGAACCAGCCCAAAATGGCCCTTGTCTAGAAGAAAGATCGGGTAGCTCAAAAGAAGGCAAGCTTCCTCGGACCTCAGGAGTAGACTGCTGAGAGTTAAACCAATTTTTTTTTCCTTGAGCTTGGTTTTCACTATGTAATTTGGGGTGACCTAGAGCTCACTGTAGCTCGGGCTGCCCCCCAACTTGTGTATTCTCCTGCCTCATCCTCCCAAGTACTAGGATTATAGGCACGCGTCACCACACCCATCATAAACCAAATTTTCTAAGATTTTTCAGATAAAGACCAATAAACTTGCCAGATGTGGTGGTACAGGTCTGCAATTCCAGCACTGGGAAGGCTGTGGCAGGAGGATCACTGTGAGTTTGAGGCCAGCCTGAACTACCTAGTGAGACCCTGTCTCAAAAAACCAAAAAAAATAAAAATTAGAAAAAAAAAAAACTTAGTCTCAAAAAAAAAAAAAAAAAAGCTGGGTTTGTTGATACACACTTGTGATCCCAACATTCAGGAGGCTGAGGTGGAAGTATCATTGTTGAGTTCAACCTGGAATACACAGTGAAAAGGTGTCTCAAAAAACCAAAAGATCTGAGCTTGGTGGTACATGCTTGTAATCCCAGCACTTGGGAGCCTAAGGCAGGAGGATTGCAGTGAGTTCAAGATCAGCCTGGACTACAGAAGTGAGTTCAAGGCCAGCATGTACTACACAGGGGCCTCAAAAAAAAAAAAAAAAAAAAAAAAAAAAAAAAAAAAAAAAAAAAAAAAAAAAAAAAACAAAGGGGCGTGGGGATGTAGCTAAATGCAGAGGCCCTGGATTCAAATCTTAGCACAAGGGGAGAAAGACAGAAAGAAATTTCCGGGAAGCTGCTACATTACTCATCCTTGTAAACCAAACTAGAGATTCTGATAGCTGTTTAGTGTATTGAGCAATAGGCCACACCTAACTTGCTAGGGAGTGAGGGGAGAAGAAATAACTCTGGAGCAGTACTCAAAACGCTTCACGTTGACTAACTTTATCCTTTGGACAGATTTAAGAGACTGTGCTGGGTAATGTAGCTTAGTGGTAGAGCCGTTGCCCAGCATATGGAAGGCCCTGTTTTTGTTTTTGAGTTTTTTTTTTTTTTAAAGCACATGTTTGCAGTATAATGATTACATTTATCATGAGGAGTTGTACACAACACAACTTAATTTTTTACAGCACTTTCTCTTCCCCTCCCCTCCCCATGGCCCTAAATTTGATCCCCAATACCACCAAAAGAAAATGGGACATCTGTCATCCTAAGAGAACAAAACTGAGGGTCAGATGCTTCAGTTATTATGACTGCTTTGTATTTATTCCCAATGCCTCTGTTTATCCTTTTTGTTTGTTTGTTTATGATATGTTCAAAATTGGAACTAGAGCTTGACTTTTTTATTTTCCCCCTTGAGAAAGGTCTCCATATGTAGTGCAATCTGGCCTTGAACTCACTACTATCCTGCCTCAGGCTCCCAAGTGCTGGGATTCCAGGCATGCACCACCACGCCCTGCTTAGAGTTTACTATTATTTCAGGTACTGAGAAAAATGCCTAGATTGAGCCAGGTGTGGTGGCACACACCTGTAATCCCAGCACTCAGGAGGCTGAGACAGGAAGATCATTGCGAGTTCAAAGCCCGGGCTACAAAGTGAGTTCAAGACAAGCCAGAATTGTATAGTGAGACCCTGTCTCAAAAAATAGGGCCAGGAGCCGGGCGTGGTGGCGCATGCCTTTAAATCCCAGCACTCAGGAGGCTGAGGTAGGTGGAGCGTTGTGAATTCAAGACCGGCTTGGGCTACAACGTGAGCGCAAGGCCAGCCTGAGCTACATAGTGCGACCCTGCCTCAAAAAACTAGGACTGGAAGTTTGGCTCAGTGGCTTAAGCGCCTGTCTGGCAGATGTGAGGCTGTGAGTTCGATCCCCGGTACCGCAAAAAAGAAAAAAAAATAGGGCCAGGGATTTAGCTCAATGGCAAAAGTGCCTGCCTGGCAGGTGTGAGGTTGTGAGTTCAATTCCCGGTACCAAAAAAAGAAAAGAAAAATGCCTAATTTTAAATTTGCAGGGCCGAGGATATAGCTCAGTGGCACAGTGCCCCTGTCTGGCAAGTATGAGGTTGTGAGTTGGACTCCTGGTACCAGAAAAAAGTAAAATTTGCCAGGCATGGTGATGCATGCCTGTGATCCCAGCACTCAGGAAGCTGAGGCAGGAGGATCATCATGAGATTGAGGCCAGCCTGTGCTACACAGTGAGACTCTCTCAAAAAATAAAATAAAATAAAATAAAAAAACAGCAAAATTCAATAGCCGTTATCCTTTCCACAATCCTTTCCCTTTACTATTCCAAAAAGGCAGAACTGTACCTGGCTATTAAGGAATGTCCTAGATGTACACAGCTTATTGAAGTTCCTGAAAGCAAGTGAAGGGTCCTAGCCACGTTCATCCAATTTCTCTGGAAACCTGAACAAATTTTCTCTAAACCAAAATAAAAATAAAGGATCAGTGTAACTCACCTGCCCAGTAAGCACAAGGTCCTGAGTTTGATCTGTAAGGAAAAAAACAACCTTTTTTTAAAAAAAGAAACCAAATTGGTTGTGGTGGCACACTCCCATAATCCCATGAGTTCCAGGCCAGCCTAGATTACACAGAGAGACCCAGTCTCAACAACAAACAAACAACAAAAGAAACTAAACCAAGCATGGTGAGGCATGCCTATAATTCCAGCATTTGGGTGGCTGAGGCAGGAGGATCATCTTGAGTTCTAGGACAGCCTGACATATACAACGAGACCCTTTCGCAACATCCAAAATAAAATAAAACAAAAAGTGGCTATTGTGAATCCTCAAGATAACCAACCCTGTGTCCTGCTGCGTGTACTTTTTTTTTTTTTTTTTTTTTTGCGGCACCAGGGATTGAACTCACAACCTCGCGCCTGCCAGGGCAGGCGCTTAAGGCACTGAGCCAAACACCCGGCCCTAGTTTTTTGAGGCAGGGTCGCACTTTTTTTTTTTTTTTTTTGAGACAGCATCTCAGTATGTAGTTCAGGCAGGCTTGGACTATGTTGCCCTGGCTAGCCTCGAACTTGAAGCAATCCTCCTGTCTCAACCTCCCAAGTACTATCATTATAGTATCTCCGAGGTGTACTTTTATCTTGGTTTTCCTCTTTTACTAGGCCCCAGTTCACTCTCCAGAGCCAGTTTCTCCCTCATGCTTCACTTTTCTTTCTCTTTTTCTTTTTTTGCGGCACTGGGGATTGAACTCACAACCTTGTGCCCGACAGACAGGTGCTTAAGCCACTGAGCCAAACTCCCAGACCTAGTTTTTTTGAGGCAGGGTAGCACTATGTAGCTCAGGCCGATCTTGCGCTCGTGTTGTAGCCCAAGCCGGCCTCAAACTCAACGCTCCTCCTACCTCAGCCTCCCGAGTGCTGGGATTAAAGGCGTGC
>RJWM01022638.1:0-33363 GCA_004363535.1 Dasyprocta punctata
TTGACTTGGGCAATACAATGGCAGAGGCAGAGATCCACAGCCACGCCAAGCACTGTCCAGGTGAGCAAGACAGCACGCTTTTCTTGAGCTAATGCCTTAATTCATGTGGAGGGGAGGAGAAGAAAGTGACCTATTTCATCATTCATCCTGGGTGCTGCGCTGCCCTTGGTGACATGTGTAAAGAAGTTAAAACTGTGTTCCCTAAGACACTAAATTATCTGTCTCCATTGGAAGCCAGAATAGCATGGGGACACATGCAGAGCTGTAGCAGGCTAATGTTTGGCCTTGCTACAGAGAAACGTCCCATTCTCAGTTACTGCAAGAGGGACTTTTTCCAAGCCTTAGCATCATAGTAAGCATGATGGATTAGCAATGTTTCATACTGCAGGAGCGACTTTTCAGTGCAGTCCTGTTACTCTGAGGAATTTAAAAGTAGAAAGGAGTAATAGCAAGAGTTTTAGAGTTTTCTCTGAAGGAAAAATGTAAACAAGTCTGTTAGTGATCCTTTAGTAAGGGACCCAACTTTCTGACCTGCCGAGCAGAGTTTGAAGTAGAGACTGAACTATTCTTGACTTCCCTCTTTGTTTTTGTTGGTCTTCCCAATGCTGTGTCCCCCTTCCCTGTCCCTTTTCCTTCCTTCTGTCTCATTCTTCCTTTCTCTTCCATCATTCTTCCATTTTCTCTTGCTTCATGGGTCCCCCAAACTGATTTTGAAAGAATTTCACCATCTTTGATGATAAATGTATTTATTGCTTGATGAATGCATAGATGAGAACATAGAAACCAAAGTCAAAATAGGGAGAGAAATGCAAGGAACTGTCTGACTAAGCTTAGCACTCAACTTATGCCATGAAGAACCTGGCCTTCCCCATGTGTGTGACTTATTGGATTTGGGCTTTCCAAAGCCCCTTGCAAAGCATGAGGCAGGAAAGGAGCCTATGTTATGTGGATCAGTGTCCCCACATAGAGTGGGTGACTTAGAAGGAGGACATCTAGTATGACTAGCAAGACCAGAGAGAAATTGCATACTGGTGTTTACAACACTAAGTATATCCCAGGAAAACTACGTTAGGTTTTAAAGAAGAAACAGTTATGGCTTGGACTTTTAATGATCTTCTAATAAGGGGGACAAAATTCCTTATTCTTCAAATCCTAGTATTTTCAGAGTTCACCTGAATATGAATACTTTGTGGGCTTCTAAACAGAAAGGTAAGCTATTCAACAAGTAATGTTGGGAAAACTGGTTATCTGTTTGCAAAAGATTGAAACTGGACCCTTGTCTCTCATAGTATACTAAATTAAAATCAAAATGAATCAGAATTACAATAAACTTTAGCTCTCTGCTAAATTCTGTAAGAGCTGTTTGCTTCTTTAGAGCAGTTGACATGTAATTAAAAGCCGGGACTGATTCAGGTCTGAAACAGTCATCTTGAAAAGATGCAGGTGTTGAATTTTGCAGATATAATGCCCCCACTCTCAACATGTGACTTAATACCTTAAGAAAGGCGATATTAACTTGCAGCATGTGATTCCAGGCAGTGCAGAACTGTGGAGTGTCTGCTGGTTTCCTAACCATTCTTAAATTAAGGCTTTGCAATCTGTTACATAAATCTCTATTTTCTTATTTTAGGTTCAGCCAGCATTTTGCTAGTGAATAAATCAGACATCCCAGATGTCATTTCTCGCTGACTAGATATAAATCACAACCAAAAGGCTTGCTAGGTTTGCCAAAATTGCTTCGCATGTCAACAGAATCTAATGTTATTGGCCAAGGATCCATCCCCGCCCCCACCCCGAGGAATAAAGAGACTGTTCGGCATCAGTTGGCACCAAACAGTATGCAGACCAGGTACCTTGTTGAGCAAGGCTATCTATCCCTCACCCCGACCTGAGTCCTATGGGCTGTAAATGGACAGGGTGCACCTCTTGCTCAGGTGACAGGGAGCAGCTGCCAGGCCACTGCTCTTCTTGTGAGAGATGAATTCACTCTGCCTAATTGTTAGTCAGCTGCTTCACGGGACGGGAAGTAAAAATGGAGTTGTTGCTATCAATTCCTCTCTTTATCTGTTGTATCAGTCAGTGAAAGCTACTGTGGAAATGATCTCAAACCTTAGTGGCTTCACACAGAGATTCATTTCTTACATCACCCAGCCCCTGTAGGTGGTCTCTTTCCCTGGGCATTTGGAAGCCTGAGTCCTCCCTCTAGGGCTTGCAGCCTCCCTAGTCTCTCTAGAGAGGTCTGCCCTTGATCTTGGCAGCTCTGCAAAAGAGGCAGAGGCTGTACAGGTTTGTGCAGGGAGTTTTATGGGCGAGGTCCAGGAGAGGTGAATACAATTTCCTTCTGCATTCCAAGCCCTGGAAGTCAGTGTCAGGGCTACTCCTCACTACCAGGAAGGTGGCCAACATGGCTTCTTTCTACCCTTAGAAGAAGAAATGAGTTTGTGAGCATCTGGCTTGCTCTATCACAGATGCCAGACTCTTTCCCTCATCTTCTTCCTCCCTTTCCTCCCCTTTTCCTGCTTCCCAGATTCTACTTAATTTTAGGTGCTTTGATGAGAGACTGTTTCCTGCCTGGCCCTAAAACCACTGCAGTGGGCTGGGTCCCGGGACTTCCACGCTGGGAAACCCTACTCAGCATTGAAAAAGTGACCCACAAAGAAATTTAGGTATAGTACTCTTCAGATGTTTAATCTGACTATATCAACATATATGAAGGAACTGGTCTTATTTAATATTTAACAGGAGAGATATGAAGTTTATGAGGCTGTAAAGTTTATAAACAGTAAGATTTTAAGTTTAAAATTCCTACTTTAAAATGATTTTTTTTCTGATTATTGAAGGATGTTATTTTCACTCTCCATCTTTATCTACCACTAGTGTTCAGAAGTATTTCCTGATTGTGGCTAAACATTGCAAATTAGGAATTTAAATTTTAGATAAAAAGAATGTTCACCTCTAACCTGTCCCTCAGTCACTCATTTTTCAGTCACTGGGGAGGGAAAGGAAAACCAAGTAGTGTTACCTTCCATGTGGGTTAAATGGTTCATATTTGTGTTTTTAGTTTATTCAGTACACTGCATATGACATAATTTTTAAAAATTGGGCATCTGATGAGTATTTTCTCCCTCATGAAAATTTTAGTGAAAAAAATTCATATATTAGTAAAAGACTACTAAAAAGAGTTAAGGAGAGATAGGACATAAATAAAAGAAACATTGCCTTAATGTACAGAATAAGATGTAAATATAGTTCAGATAAGCATTTTCTAGGGCACATTTTAAAATTTAATTTTAGCACATTTAAAAAGTATTTTCCTTATGGATGTACCATTTAGGTAAAGGAGAATTGGAATAATTTTTATTTCTAATTTTCAAGGAGTATTATGACTCATTTTAGTATATCCGCTTGTGAGACTAAGCTATTTTGTTCTGAATTTATAAATCTTGAAGAAATAAGTTATATTTACCTGTAAACCCAAACTGATGTGGTTGTACTATTTCTTCCCTCACTGACTGTTTCATTTGCTATAGAGAAATTCTTTCCTCACCAAGACTTTCTCCCTAGAATGTAAGCATCAATATATTATGGCAATATTTTGGCTTATTCATCACTGTACTTTTAGCATCTGGAACACTACCTGGAATTTAGTGAACACTCAGTAAATATATGCTGAAGAATTGGATGGATGAATGGAAGAAAGGGGTCTTTCGTGCTTTTTAGACATAAATAAAAATTACTCTACCATAATGCTCTGGGCGTAGACTTGGAGATGAATTAGATAGTTTCTTAAGCTATATTGATTCATAACAAAAATATATTCACTCTTTCATTCATTCATAAATGTATTTTGTGTACATGGCACTAAGCTAGGCATTGAGAAAAACAAGGATCTCTAAGACTGACTGTCTGCTAAGAATTTAATTCACCGAAGATCTAAAAACCCTATTCAAATTTAGGCAATATGATGCCTAAAACAGTGGATGTTAACAGGCAAGGAATACTTTAGACATTCCTCAGGAATCCTATTTATGACACATCCAGAGATCATGACTTTATCTTTGTAACAGGTCTTGAAAAGCCAGGGATTCTCACAGGGTTTTGCAACTAGATTGGCAACTCCCATCTAGTTTTTGTAAAGAACCCTTTATCCTAATTGAAATCAATAAGCATATCTTGGCTAGCTGAGTTAATACTTTGAACAATTCACTGACCATTCAGGAAATTCAAAGCAGTAACTGATTCTAGCTAGTCTTCCATAAGCAGTAAGAGAAGAAGTGGGCTGCTCCATGCAAACTGGTCGTTGGGGAGCCCTAAGATCTTTAGAGAAGAGGATACTATTCTGCAGAAGCTCCAGTAGTTCAAAAGTAAGGAACTGTGGACTTTCCCATGAAACTGTCCCTCTGGAGTACATAATTCATTTCCCTGGACTTGGGTATAAACTGCCTACTTCATATAGTGCAAGCCACTGAAAAGAAATTACACATAAAAGAATATGTGGGGCAGACATTTTTGACATGAATTTAATTTTAAGTGTTTGTCTTTTTATCTGAAAAAAGTAATATCTTCATTCCTTTATGCATCACAAGAAATATGATGGGCTGAGATGTGGTAGTTACATTTTATAGATCCCTTTCTCCAATATAGTAGGATTCAAATTAAATAAGTGTTTGGCACAGGATAGACTAAAGCATGAGATGAAATAAAAGAAGACCCTTGTAATAACATAATGTGAAAAGTATTTTTAAACTAAATTAACACTGTTTGAAAAATGAGGCAAAAGATTCTGTCAAATCTGGGTCTCTCGAGAGGTGAAATTTTCGTATACACAGCACAGATGTGTGCTGACAGATATTCTGAAAAGAAGAAACATTGTCCTTTGGAAAAATAGGCATGAATTGGTCATATAAATCTTTGAAACCATCATAGATGAATCATGGTAAATTTTTGCAAAGAATAAATTTTAGTAAAAATTGAACATGAAGGCAATGTGTCTCAGGTTTTAAAAATTGTACTGATGAGCAAGGAAGGTGTGTGATGAAAGTTGAAACCAAAATGAAGCAAGAAAGAGAGGAAAGAGTTAGCCTTTATAATTTCATTTCAATAGAAAGTGGAAAAATCGACTTGCCATTTTTCTCTACTTTAAGATCCCACAAGATTATACGTTCTCACAGATTTGAAACGGATACTCTTATAGATATTCTTCTCTCATAGTTTATCATATAAAGAGCAAAGGCTCTAAGTAAAAGAGGACAATTTCTAAGAGAATGTCGAGCTAACCAGATAAGTTTTCTTAAATGTAAGTAGATTTACTGGGAAGTTATTGAGGACTCAGCCTGATTTAGTCCTCTTGCTCTGTTAACCTTACCTTTGCCTGTGGCTTCCAACTTTCAGAGTGAAGGACATACCTCTTCTTTTTACCTCTTCTTTTTTAAATGGCATTCTCTGAAAACTGCACATCAATTCGTGTCAGCCCCCATTGGATACAACCTACTCACATGATCACAATTAGCCGCAAGGAAGACTGGGACTTGTAGTCTTTGACTAGGTGACTCAGGCTCAGCAAAAACTTAGAAGAAACAGAGAAAAGGAGCAAGAATACATTTTGTCTCTTAGCTTGAGAGAAGAATGTAAGTAGAGTCTTAAACCTGAGATGATGCAGGCTGGGCACAGAAGACAGAGAATGTGAAATGGAGAATTGGCAAATTAGTGTAGAAAGCAGAGTTGAATGGTGGATAAGGTTAATATTCCTTAAGTGTTTAATCAGGGCCAGACATTCTCCTTGGTGATTTGTATGGACTAAATGTCTGAGGTAACTATGACAACTAGTTCCACCTGAGAGATCAAAAACAAAAAACAAAACCATGGAGGTACAGAACAACTTAAAACATTACTCAAAGCTTTTAAAAAGACAAAGTCAATATGGTTCCTAATCCTATGGGCCCGTCAACAAGCAGAATGGATAAAGAAAATGTGGTATATATATACGCAGTGGAGTATTATTCTTCATGAAGAATAATGAAATCATGTCATTCGGAGGAAAATTGATGGAACTGGAAATCATCAGGTTAAAAGAAATAAGCTAGATTCAGAAAGACAAATATCACATTTTTGTCTCACATGAGAAATTGAGAGGCAGGAGAGAGACAAAGAGAGAGGACATAGCAGTAGAAGGGAATTTACTAAGGAACAAGAAGGAAATGGAAATGAGAAGGGAGTAATGAGGGACAGAAATGATTAAAGCATATTATATGCATGTATGAATATGCCAAAATGAAACTCATTCTGTATAACTAATATGTACCAATAAAAATGAATAAAAGAAAAGGCATTTAAATATTGAGGCCATTCTTGAGTTCATATGAGGGTGGAAAAAATGTCCCCTCACTGTGCTACTTTTGGAAAATCTCTTCATGTGGGGTTTATTATCCCTTGGCACAGCTTTTAATTTGGCCTCCTGAAGAAATGCTTTTAAAAGTCTACCTGCCCTGTTCACCATGACATTTCTACCATAGGATTCTTTCAGTTATCTCTTCACTTGCCTCCCTAAAAAGTCTTTGTTCTATGTTGTTGTTTTCTTCGACCCAGTAAACAGCTCATCTGTTCTAAGGCAGGGCCCCCTCTCTATAGAAAATCTTCTGGCACTTTTGGAGGGGTGGTGAAGACACTGTTCTTTCTGTACTATAACTGAGAAGCATGGGCTTTGCCCATGTGGTGCTGCTAGACTGGGCCTGGGACCTTGCCTCTCCAGTGAGTTTCTTCTCCACCTGGCCTCCCTATGCCACTGCTATGCCCAGAGAGGTCATAAAATATCTGCACATGTTTCAGCAAGTGGTTCTGGCCAGCTACAGCAAAATTACCCATATACCACCAGCTGTTTAATTTCATTAAATTCAACACATTGGTTAGCCCTGGCAAGACCTAGAAATGTGAGCGAAAACCAATCTGTGACCACAGAAATCTTACAGTACATGTGGAGGAGTCCAATGAAAATAACATTGAGTAGGACTATAAAATAAGTGTCTAACAAGGTGAAAGGTTATAATGCCCTGTCTGTTGAAAAATCATCTTTGCCAATCTACTCTGAATGAATAAGAGCAAATCATGCGAGTAACTTGTATGTGATTAAATTATATGTTCTTTAAATTGTGAGTGAGGAAGAGAGGAACAAGGAAGTAAGTTAAGGCAAGGCCATTTCCATTCACCCTTCGAAGTATTGGGAATGTGTCTTGGAGACAGTGGGGGATGGCAGTTGGGGACCTGCCGAGTGCTCAGTGACCTTCAGGTCTCTTGTGGAATAGACATTTACAATGACAAATGCAAGGACACTGGACTTTACGGGTAATTTCAGGGATTTTTCTAAGCATTCACTTTGCCCAAGTTCATTACATAAAACCTTAGCAACCACAGTAAGTTGATTACTACTCCACTTGACAAGCATGAAGAAAAGAAGGTTCCTGGAGGAGGGGAAGATGTGAACCAATACAGCTGGGGAGTAGTGGAATATTGGAACCCAGGGTGAACTCAGGGAAAAGGTGGGAAAGAAACTTCATGAAATGAATTAGGAGCTGGATATTTGCTCATCTGGAAACCAGTTTTTCTGTGTCACTCAGATTAGTCAGACTTAAGGTTCGTTTCACTTTTCCATACCAGACATTACAAGAAGCAGAACTGTGAAACAGGCACCAGTGGCTTTAGGGTTCCTCCTTCCCCCTGCTGTGTGTCATGTTCCGCACATTCTACCTTCCCGCTGTTTTGGGGAGGAAGTGAAATTGAAAGTGTTTTACCATGAAGCCAAATCCAGATAGACTTGTTATCCCATGACTGCTGGTGGCTGTGCCAAAGTAGTTCTTCTAAAGCGGTGCTTAAAAAAAAACAAAAACAACAAAACAAACAAACAAACAAACAAAAAATATATATATATATAACTTTTGGTTACTAGAGAGGATGATGAACCCTAAAGGCTTTGCTCTTTCTCCTGATTTGCTCTTCCAGCTTCTCAAGTTTCATCTCAAACTCTCAACCTCTCAGGGTTTTACACCCTGTTTTGGAAATTATGGTGCATTGATGGCAAATAGATTCTTTTTTGTTTATTTTTTGTGGCACCGGGGATTGAACTCACAGCCTTGCGCCTGCCAGACAGGCACTTAAGCCACTGAGCCAAATTCTCAGCCCTGGTTTTTTGAGGCAGGGTCGCACTATGTAGCTCAGGCCGGCCTTGCACTCACGGTGTAGCCCAAGCTGGCCTCGAACTCACAAGGCTTCTCCTACCTCAGCCTCCCGAGTGATGGGATTAAAGGCAGATACTTTTTTATTTATTTACTTATTTATGGGGAAAAAAACAGAAATGAAAGACAAAAAGCAAAAGAGACAAACGACAACAAATCCAATACAATAAAATTATAGGTTTACAAAACAAGATGATAGGGATTTGACAATGGTTGCAATATTGTATATCATTATCTTCAAAAGGATTGTTTAGATTAGCAGATATAGACATGTAAAATTGATCTAATATATGAGTATTAACTGTTCTTTTTCAATAACTAATACATTTAGTAGTTAGTCATTTTAGTTATCTTATGTATACAAATATACAAATTTATGTCTTTTTCCTTCTCCCTTCCTTCTTTCCTCCTAACCCAATTACTTTTGCTCTTTGAGCAGTTTCTTACCCTTACACAATATTTATTGTAGATTTTGGATCGTATATACTTTTTCAGTTTGTTACACTAAAGAGACAATATGGTATTTACACATGTGAGTTTGATTTATTTCAATGGCAGATAGATTCTGGATTACAGTCTGCATTTCTCTGTGTCACCCTGCATTTTAATGAGGTCCTCTGCATTCAGACTCTTACTGCAAAAGGTGGGGGTGGGAATTTTTGGAGACTGGCAATTTGTGGAGGGAATTTTAAAGTCAGAGATGTTTGCTTTTATAAATTACCTTCTGTTAAGGAGTTACTAAAAAATTACTGCACCTGTGGGCATGGCGGCCTGATGGAAATGTAAATTGATATTTATCAGTGAGCAAGGAGAGCTAAAATTGTAAAGCTGAGAAATTTATGGCTCTTACTCAGTTCTTCCTTTCCCTGCACTATGTGTTTTGTACCTTCAAATGTTTTGTCAGTAATCATACAAAGGAAAAGAATCAGGAAAAATATTGAAACAACAGGTTAACTAAATTTCATAAGATTACAGATTAATAATGTAGAAGATAACAGACTTATCTGTAGAAGTCATGCTGGAAGTTTGGAGAAATAAAATTTCAGGCCTGCTGACATGAGTGCATTTCTTTAGGAAAAAATGCATCACAACAATTTCAGTGGCAATAACTGATTTATCCTTCATTTCTGAGTTTTAATGAAGATCTGATTGCAACGATGTACATTGTCCAAGCTTCTAAATTTGGCCAAACTAACAAACTGAAGTAATTGCAATCAGATGTAGCGTAGGATAAGGTCAGCAAGTTATCTGATGGGGAAGAAAATCTGTGTAGGATTTTAACAGGCAATCCCAATATGCTGGCATTTATTCCTCTGTGCTGCATCCTTTTCTCTCCTCCCTTTCTTCCTGCTTCTCTGGCTTTCTTCACAAAGCCCTATTATTTGCATCTAAGTCATAAAACAGTTCATTAAACTGGCAAACACTAAGAGAGCAATGAAAATTTGCCTCACTGGGAAACACAGAAATACAGCAGGAAACAAATAACCTGATCTTGGAGCAGGAAATGACAGAGAATATGGGAAGATTTAAAAATGATCTTTGAAGCTCTAGAAAAGAAAAAAAAAAACACTTAAAGACTTCCCATCGATACGGTTAGCAACAAAAATGAAACTTCTACAAAGTATTACTAGCAGGCCAGTGTTTCCAAGCATGCTGTGTTATCAGCCCCAAGGCATCTTTCCTTCCATCATTTAATTTGCCACATAATTCACATGAATATGTTCAACTAGATGGAGCTCAGTTTTGAATGGTCCTTTTGCAAGATGACAAAAATATCAACCTTTAATGCAACTGAAAGCAGATATGAGTCCCTTTTCATTTTGAGAGTGATTGTGAAGAGAGTGAATGAATTGATTGCATAAAGAAGAATAATGAGTATTTTAGAGAACTGACAGGCAGTCGGAAGTGGACAGAGCACTCTTCCATCCCAGGTATCTGTGAGATTAGAGATTGCTTAAGGAAGCTTAACTTCTTTGCAGGTGCCACCTTCCTCTTTGCAGAAACTTGCTTGAGGCCGAGTTTGATTGTGTATATCCCAAGGATACGCTCCTGGAGGTTTTTCACATTACAGTATTCAGAGGTGGGATGAAAATCTATATTGCACTGAAAGAATCCAACAGCCACTGCTCACAGCCATTGCCAGGACCACACAGGAAGCAAGCAAGGAATGAAATCGCTGCAGGAAACTTAATACCATTGAGAATTTCCCGTGAATCTGGAAGGCTCCATTTTCAAGCACCATCTAGAGAAATCATTATTGTTCTTGTGACTATCACATCAGTATTGACTAAGAACAGTAACAATACTTCAGGGTTTAAAATAATATCTGTGGCCCTTTTTTTCATTCTGGGGGAATGGCTACCATCTTGAATTTATCAAATTACAGCCAAAATGCAAACTTTCTAACACTGTGTCTTCCATTCTTTGTACTTTAAAGATTCTTGTAAGAAATCAAAATCCCACTGGATCCTCTGGACTTGCATGTGGGTTCCAGGCTGAGTAAGGTAGAGGCCACCCCTACCCCCACCTAGGGGCTGGGTATAGAGGAAGGACTTGCTCTTGCACTTCCAGCACAGCACCAGGGTCTCATGGAAATGTCACTGAACATGTAGCTCCAAGCTTCAATTTCCCATGTAGGGCAATATTTGAGAGGCCCTGGAAGCAGAAATGATCACTCAAGTATCCAGTGAGGCTCTCAAGGTATGATACCAGAAATGTCTTGGTCATCAGCTTTCACCTCCAATGTGCTGTATGCTCACTTGTAAACTTGAAACTTTTCTCTGCTCTCTCTTATCTATCTTGTGATTAAATTATCCAAATTAAGCAGCCAAAAACAATGAAAGATGATGCAAAAAAGACAAGAAATGGTTTCATGTACTAAGCAAATGATCTGGTTCACTTTCAAAAAGAGAGCAAATCAAATTATCTGCTCTTCAAATCCAGAGGAAGGCACTGCATAGAGTCACAGGCAGTTACCAGAGCAGGGCTCTCCAGAGGCTCTTAGATCCTAGGATGGCTGCAGACAAGTTTCTGTGTAGCAAGTTTTATTCATTGCATATTGTTAGAGTGGGAAAATATTGGATACGATGGAAATGTGCTCCATTATAACATGATAAAATGCAAGTGCCAAGTGGCTGTCACAATGTCTCAGTGCAATTGAAAAATGCCCTGGGGAAATGATTCCAAGTAACAAGGACAACATTTATTAGCACTTCTACAATCTTGGGTGCTCAAAGAATGGCTGCTATACTTCATTGAATGTTTCTGCCTCAAGCTGAAAGGTGGACATAGCAGGAATTGCTCCGTGGAAGAAATCTGGATGAAGGCTTGGGTGAGGAAGAGAACTCCTTTCTATCACTGGTTACTTTTCTACTTGCTTTGCCAAGTGTTTTCCCCCTAGAGTTTCTCAGAACTGATGACTACCACTCAGTGCATCTTTATGCTTCTAAGAAGCTTGCTCTGTGTTAAGTTTCTCACAGCCTAACAGCTTGCTCTGCTAGCTGGACAGGTAGTCTTGATGCAAAAATACAAATATACTATACTCTGACAGCCAGAATATCAGCTCCCACAGAGGGTATCACAAACTCATGAAGGAATAGTGGATGAAGAAAAAGCAGAAATCTCTTTTCCTAGTCAAACTATTTATTTGAAGAAAGTTTCTCTTTACCAGGCACATTGGTACATAACTAATTGTAGACAAAGCAGGAGAATTGCAAGTTCAAGGTCAACTGGAGTGACTTAGAAAGACCCTGTCCAAAGATGAAAACAGCTTCAGATGGTGCTCAGTGGATTGCTTGCCTAGCATGTGTGAGGCCTTGGGTTCAGTCCCCAGTATTGCCAAACAAACAAACAAAACTCTTTTGCAACCTAAGAATTTCTTCAATGGACTGAGATCTTTTTTCCCCTCTAGCAAAGCAGCAAGTGTACCACACAGAGTAAGTTGATGTGGCTTTTTATGTGCCAGGGGCTCCCACTGCACTTCAGGGTAGGAGTCATACTTTAGAAGGTGGTTGGCATCTGCCTTGGGGCTTTTGGAGTTCAACCTTTTTGGAAATGGGTACACATGATGATAAATTTAGTAGTGTTTTTGCCTTGCTCTTTCCTGGTCATTCTTGTGCTGATTCCAGGGTCAAATATGGAGTAGGCGTTAATAAGATCCCAAAACAAAGAGACAGCCAGGTTCCTCAAACCCTGGATCTTTTGGCATCTACCTCTCATCCTTGCAGGTCCTTAGGAAAACAAGCAGATGGGACTCCTTAGAAGTATTAACTCTTTCTAACTGGCAGGGGTTTGGACCCTGCATTTTATGTATCCTCCTAGGAGGAAATGAGTTGCCTTTGCATGATGTCTGAGGACTGTGTGGCTCAGACTAAAAGTTAGAGAGTGGAAGAGTT
This sequence comes from Dasyprocta punctata, assembly GCA_004363535.1. Taxonomy (NCBI): domain Eukaryota; kingdom Metazoa; phylum Chordata; class Mammalia; order Rodentia; family Dasyproctidae; genus Dasyprocta; species Dasyprocta punctata. The sequence continues at coordinate 12,620 of RJWM01022638.1, forward strand.
GGCAGGCGCCTCACCCTGAGCTTCTTCTGGAAAGTTTACTCACAAAGTCTTTGCCACTCGGCAACACAGAGGACATTTTTTCCCAAGCAGCTGACAGCACCAATCTTCAGGAGAATTTCCCAACCTGGGATTCCACACGATGGCAAACAAAAGCATTTTTTAGTAACTTTGTACCTTACCATAAATGCTCCAGTAACCTGGCTGAAGTTTTTAATTTTTGACATCCATTTGAAATTTTGCCATTGTGGAGGGTTTGTTGAAATAGGAATCTCACACATGATTTATATAAATCAATGTGGAATAGCAGGGGCTTTTCTCTGTATCACTATTCCCAAATCTGAAGTTCATGTGGGATTGATAGATCATCTCTAAGGTACTGTTACTGCAGGGTCTGAAGTTGTCTAGCCAAGTTGATGACATTGTGCCAATAATTACACTCAGGGTTGATCATTTCGTGAAATGATCTGGATCATTTTAATTGTGGAGCCCAAATAAGTCACTTCAGTCTTGATTGTATATGGGGATTCATAGTAAGAATTACTATACTGACATTATTAATGATCAGTTGCCACACAGTGCATCTAAATCATCTTATCATAAAAGAATGGAAACCCTTCTTGTGATTTGATACATGTTTCCTGAGATTCAGAATCCCTCAGCTCTGCATAGAATCATTAGAAAATGTATACGAGTGTGGTCTATTCTAAACATGAGAGAGTCAAGGCAAAAAATCCCTATCCCAACAGCCGTGAGGCCTTGGCATAACCGAAAATTTAGAAACTAGGAGTGACTGAAGACAGGCTAGAATAAGGAAAAGCAGGAATGGAATCCTGAGGAAATTGAGAGCAGTTTATTTATGAATACATATGAGAAACCCAAGGGAAACTCATATGAGTAGTTGGGAAATATTTGAATAGCAACGCCTGAGAAATTGATTTTAATTTTTCTTTTTGTGGCCCTATCTAGTCTGGGAAATAGATGGTAACACAGATTCACACCACAGAAAGAAAACCTCAAGATTACTAAGTTTGATGCTCTCTTTCAAAATGACAAACTACATGATTTTAGAAAAAAAGTCTAGTAAAGATCATATGAACTTATATCTCCTACTACTTTACAGAGGAGAAAACAAGCAGCAAAAGAAATGCTGGAGGTGCCACTGCTGAATTGCTAGTAATTTTGAAGTGTTACCAATTAGCTCTGGAAAAAATTATGTCTACTTGCAGGTTCAAATTTAGGCAGCTATAATGCTCTGTCAGAGCAAAAGAACAAGTCTTTTCAACAATATACCTTTTCATCCTGACTTTATTATGTTATAGCTTCACACAGAAAAATATTTACTAGATAGAATTATTTGAACACTAAAATTTTTTAAATTACTAGAATAAAAGATAATTTCTGTTTTAATTCAACAAATGTGCAAAATGAAAGAGGGCACTTCTCCAATATGTGTCCAAAACACATTCAAGAAATATTTTATAAGAAAACCATTTTACTGCCTGCCCTACAGGGGATATCATTAAGATGCTCAAATTTGGGCAAAAAGAAACTACAGCGTAATGTAGTAAGTGAGGAGTGCTACAGAAGATAGAGGAAGGAACTGGTATGGGATTAGAGATTGTGGAGAATTCGTTTCTAGCTAAGGAGATCAAAGAGGGCAATATAGAAGGCACTTATTTGAGAAAGGACATTGAAAAATACTCACTGGGTGAAAATGTAAGAAGTGGGAGTAAAAATTTTGTTTCCAGCAAGCAAGATTAATGAAATGAAGAAAAAAATAATAATGACAACAACCTACCATTTTTTAACTACTATGCTACATATTAATACGTATTAGTATGTAAATTCCTTGTGACAAGCTTATGAAGTTGTTACTGTCCCTACTTTCCAAACTGAAGGCTAGGGAAGTAAGATAACTTGTTCACCTACATACAGTCAGTAAGTAAATTGACCTCAGCTCTGTTTGATTTCAAAGCCTCAGCTGTTAGCTCAACAGAGTTCTAACAAAACGGAGAATACCAATAATATTCAAGAATCCTTAAGGAGTTAGGCTAGCTCTAGGTAGGTACTAGTGTGGTACATTAAGGGGGTTATAGTGACTGATTTGAACTGCTGAACTTCTGTGGCTAATAGTGAAAGAGCTGACTGTTGGGCAGAGATTTTATTCATGAAATATTTTTTGGTTATTAAAATCCCAGAAAGCTAGAAAAATGTAAATGGTCAATACATAATACATGTCCTTTCATAATCATGTATTTAGAATCACTAAATTTTTAAAAAATGCTTTGAATCATAACATTATGAGTTTTAAGCCAATATGTGGATATGTGGGAACGTAGAACACTATTTAACTTTTTAAAAAATTAAATATGTGTGAAATCTGGCTTCCATTCCTCAATGGCCTCCTACAGTATCCATCCAAAAAATGTTGGAAGCAATTTTATTTGCTTTATTCTTGTGTAATAAGACATATTTGCCATAGATGTGCTCCGAGGATCAGGGAGAAGCACTCAACATCCTTAGGGGGAAAGCTCTGGTCTTTGGAGAAGCAACCTTAGTTTTGCCTGGTAGCACTCCAGCTTTGGAGCTCCTGAAATGCTAAACTGAAGTAGCCACAGGCAGCATCTCTTTCATTTTTCATTTCATGAACACTGTCTCTGCCATTTCCCCCTAGCTGAGATGAAAGGCCAGATTGCCATCTGGAATTCCTATGTTAAGGTTAATGGTTCTCCTTCCTATTTTGGGATGTTGGTGCCATTTGGAGAAAAATTTCCTGACTAGCCTGGATAAATCTCCAATGGGAGCAGTGATGTTTCCTTATCTGACTGTCAAGGAACAGGCAGACAGTGATCTTTCTGGTTTGGTTAAAAAGCAGCATTTCCCAGAGGCTGAAGGTCTCTCCAGTATTATGGTTCAGTGACTTATCTTGGGTCCAGGAGCAGAAAAGTCAAGGGTTGCATCCGTCTGACTGGTCTTTGCTTCAGGCGTCCCTACCTTGTATGTGTCCACATTTTCTTGGATGGCAGCAGAGACATCTGTGCAAAAATCTGACTGAAGACACCAAATATCACTTGGACTGGTTCTCTTTAGAATGAACCCTCAGTTGTATTCTGCGAGGGCAAGTTTCAGCAGCGGTACAGTAGGGGAGTGAGCTCGGGGACTGTCTTGACTATTTTCTTTGTAGTTGACACCCACAATACCTGACACCCACAATTTAAAATAGGAAAGGTTTATATTGGCCCACATTTCAGCCCTTGGTCAGCTAACTGCAAGGCAGAATAGCAGGGTAGAGGAACATGACAGTGGAGAGCTGCTCACGGCATGGCAGACAGAAAGCGCAGAGTGAAGGCAAGAGCCAGGAAGGGAGACATACCTCTCCAGGGCATGGCCCCAGTGACACCCTCTTTCTGTTGGATCCCCACCTCCTAACAGCAAGTCAACTATATCATCCATAATCCAATCACCTTTCAAAAGCCTAGCCTATGAGTACACGAGGATTTGGGGAAACATCTACATAGGAACTGACATGAACCGAGAAAGAGGCCTAGCTGCAAACTTCACCCCTGACTTGGAGAATGATCTCGGGAAAGTCCAAAACTCCAGGCCTCAATCTGAAGTGAAAAGTTGATGTTAAATGTATAAACCCCTGCATAATTTGGTGGATTAAATGTGATGGCATTTGAGAATCATTTGACAAATACCAGGCATTCATCAACCCTTTTTTTTCTTTAATTCAGTGTTGCTCACCCTTTGATCCTTTTATAGAGGGATATGTGTCTTTCCTGCCACTTTCTTCTTTATCTACAAAATAAAATATTCTACCACCAATACCTTCTTGACTTAGGTCAAGAGTAGAATAGACTCTCACAATAGGCCAGGAGCTTCCTTTTTCCTTTTTCCTACTTTGGCTTCTTTACCAGAATCATTGCCAAGAACATCAATATCATTATGTCTCTAAGACATCTGTCACGAAGCTAGCAAAATCACTTTACTACAAAACGTTTATAGAGTTTATCTTTGAGCAACATTTTTAGGTTTTGAGGATATAAGTGTAAAGAGAATATTTTCATTCAAGAGACCTGTAGCCTGTGTAAGGAGTCAAAGGGAATTTCTCATTTCTATCCTACTCATACTTACTCTCAGTGAGCCAGTCCTCAGCACATTTTAATGAACCCTTACTCCAGGCCAGACCAGAACATTCCAGAGCTTTCTGCAGCCCATTAGGTATTGCCACTGGGGTTAAGTTGGAGAAAATGTATGTGTCCTATTAAATCTTATGCAGTTTCAGAGATTAGGGAAAACGCAAATAAAACAAGACTTGTAGGGGACACTGTTCTGATACTGTGTGTGTACATGTGTGTGTCACAGCTCACGCTTTCCTGTTCCCACTACTTCCATAATACTTCCAGCCTTGGTCCTTTCTCCTTCCCAGAATCGTCAGTCCCTCTGCAGTTGCATCCCTTTACCTCGCCGGTGGGTACAAAGCCAAAGTACCTTAGATTTGCTCTGAGAAAACAAACCACAGGATTGAAGCCTAGGGATAAGTCCTAAGGTAGTCACTGAGATAGAAATTATGAAGCCTAAAAGAAAAGACTCTAAGTCTTCGATCTATTTATACTGCTTTCCCCTTACTTTTTATTGATTCTTACTGTAATTTTAGCTTCTAGAATAGCCAGAGCCATTCACACAGTGTTAGGTGTAAAGTAGCTAAGTGTTAATGTTTCACACATCAGTTATGAGATGAAGCATTAATTTTGTTATAGAGACATCACTGCATGAAACTTCCTTCTCAAGGGATTTGCCCAACCTCTCCTTGCAGATACTTGACATGCGCACGCATGGCCGTGATAGAACTCTGATTCCATGAAGAAACCGTAGCTTCAGGTGAGACCCGACAGTGCTCACTCTGGTTGATGGGGACAGAGAGTGGCAGAGTTCTCTTTTCTGGTCAATAGGTAAAAATTATTACTTCCTACAGATGGTCGAGTCCCAGAGATGGGAGAATGGGCGTGGGGGAGTGAGAGAGGAAGAAGGGCCATGCAAAATGCCCACAAGGGGAGCAAGATGTCATACCAATAAATACTTTTTACCAGTTCTTTGATCTGTGAGGAACAAGGGACTATGGTCAGAAACTTTTATAATTTATTTTTCATTTTAGTTCTCATAGTAACCATTTCCTTCCCACCACAAGCCTGTTCTGTCTGAACAAGATTTTCTCCTTTCTTTATCTGCTTAACTTCAACCATATATTCACATCTTAAATACCACTTCTTTAGGAAGTGTTTTCTTACTGCCCCTTCTCAGAGCCGCCTTGGTTGAGAGTCCAGCAGGGAAATAACCTCAGTCCTACAACTGTAACTGAATTTGACCAATATCCTAAATGAGCATGGAAGCAGATTCTTCCCCAGAGCTTCCACAAAAGAGTACAACAGGACTGGTGTTATAATTTTAGTCCTGTATAACAAACAACATAAACTATCCACTGCGCAGGGACTTCTGACTTACAGAACTGTGACATGATAAATTGATGTAGTTCTAAGTGTGGAATAATTTGTTATGTAGTAATAGAAAACTGATACATATTTTAAAGTTCATACTTCTTTAAGATACTTTAGTTTAATTCGGTTTTCTCAGAATATTTAACTTTGCAGAGTTTAATATCTTTCATGTTATCTAATCTTCCTAATGATAAAGTTCTTGCTTTTTTTTCACAAAGCCATGCCTGAGAAGTTTGCGCATGTGTGTGTGTGTGTGTGTGTGTGTGTGTTCATTCAAATTGTTTGTACATTTTACATTTGTGGAACTTAACTATATGAATAAAATAATAGATTTTTTCTTTGAACTTTTATCTTTTCATAACATGTTTTTGGATATCAAGTTGAAAATTTTTGAGAAAACCAGAAAAGACAAATTAATGATGTCTGATGCAAGGACAGTTAAGATATGTTGCTCAGACTGCCTGAATCCATGCTTGGAATATTGTAGGAGAGGCATTGTTTCCAACTTTAAACTGGACCAAATGCTTCTGTTGTTTGAAATGAACACAAGATAAGTCTTTCTTCTTGGGTAAAGTTGTTATTTTCATTTGCAATGAAAATCAAAACAACCAAACAAACAAAATAAAGGGGAGAGAGTGAGGGATAGAGAGAGGGAGGGGAGAGAGAGAGAGAAAGAAAGAGAGGTATGAGAGAGAAATTATATCCTCATTGAAATAGTGACTATTACTCTGGTTATACTTGAATACCTATCTTTTTACTCTTCAATGTGGTGGGAAATACAGGGCATTTCTGCTGCTGTTGCAAGGAAAAGCACCTGTGAGATTGCTTTAGTTGCAAGCTAAACTAGCCACTATTTCCGTAGAGTACTAGTTTTCTTAAAGGTGTGAGTTAGCAGCTGTTTAGACTTGGGTAATAAGAAAATGTTTTTTGTACATTAATTATGTCAGACTATAAGTTCAGAAAAAACAATTATCACTCTATATTGCTAAAGAGAAGTGTAAAGCTCTCAAGAGAAAAATTAAATGTTTGAAAAATGCAATCTGCCACCATTAATGTGGCAGTTCAATATTTTAAAAAAATTTTGATGAGATTGATAGTGATGTTAGTAATGCAATTTCTGATATTGTTCAATGAAATTTATCAACATTAGAAGCTCTATCTAAATCAGTGAACCCATGTGAGTTTATGCCTGGATCAAATATCCATTCAAAGCAAAAGCTAAACCTATGAATGCAAGATTTCATTGTTAGGATTTTCAGCTCTATGTTTTACTACCACTTGTTTCCTTTTGACAGCGTATCAGAGAAGAATGTTCATAAGTATCTAAAAGACCATTAAAATATTCTTCCTCTTTTCGAACATGTATTGTGCAATGCTGGGTTTTCTTAATAAACTTTAACCAAAGTAACATATTCCAATGGATTGAAGGCAGAAGATATGAGAATTTAACTCACTTTTATTAAGACAGACATAAAGTGATTTGCAAAAACATTTATAAATGCCACTCTTCTCAGTGTTTTTTATTTTGGAAAAGATGAAGAATATTTCTCAAAATACATTATTCATGTTAACAGGAATTATTTTATTATTCTAAAATTGATTAATAACTAAAGATTCTTAATTTTTATTCTTAAAATCGTGACTATAAGAGATACATAATCCACAAACAAAAGTTATTTGTATTATTCAATAATTTTAAAGATTTTAACTGGTACCTGACTTGGTCAAAGTCAAGTGGTGAGTTAATATTTAAACTGTGGTAATCCACTATATATGAATCTAGGTGGGTCACTTTTACTTATGACATACTACCACTCACTGAAACTTTAAGTCTTGGTGTGAGGTTTAGGAATTATTGAGGTGATGTGATTTTGTGTAGCAGATCCATTTGAGATCAGATTTGTGGTTGTAACTGCTGGGGTAGACACAATAAACTTTATTTATTCTGTTTTGATTTGACTTTATGGGTTTAACCTTTATGTACTGCGGGTCTTGCTTGATACTCTTTACCCTGGACTGGCCTCGGGCTTTGACTTCTGACCTCAAAACCCCATGAAATCATCAACACCAGAGCTCTGGCTCTCAATGATTGGCAAATATCTTCAGGGCAAACATGGCTTTGGTGCTGTTTTTGACTCTTGGGTTTTCTGGTTTTATTGATTATCTTACTAGCGCTTCCGTGCTGTGTAGAACTATCTTCAAATACGCTTTTAGGCAATTTTAGATTTTTTCCATTACTTATCTGTTCTTATTCTATATTAACATAAGATTCCTTTCTGTACTAATACTGAGTGTCTGGAAATGTAAGAAATCTTAATAGATGTTCTTAAGTGTAGGGGAATTTGATGATACTCAGTATTTTACTGGGCTTTAAAACTAGTGCCTTGTTCGGTATGTACACCTAAACTCCCAGCTCAGTGGGAGGTTGAGGCAGCAGGATAACGAATTCAAGGCCAGTCTTGGCAACTTAGAGAGACTGGTCTTCAAAGCTAAACAATTAAAAAAGGTCTGGGAATGTAGCTCAGTGGCAGAGCACTCCTGGATTTGATCCTCAGTACCAAACAAACAAACAAACAAACTCAAATAAACCAGCACCTCACTGGTCGGAATCTTTAGGATACTAAATCATTTCTTATTGCTAAGAGGACTTTAAGCATCTTGTATTTACCATATTCGTCAAAACTTCCCAAAACTTTCCTGGACTGTAAGTCATAGCTCATTGGCTATCTGTTTATAATTGCAGAAGGTGGCACTTTACACTTACCCACAAAAATTCACCTGCAATTTTGTTTCCCTGCTTTAGAGCTGGTTAAACTTCCTGTAGGCCTCATTAATTTGGTGCTTTGTTTATGTTAGTTTAATGTCATGCTCAGATTTCAACATTCCTCCTCCCTGACTTCTTAAAGTCTTAAAGTCATATTTATTACAGGAGTCTAGTGAGTGTATTGATTTTCCATGATTCAAAATCCTTCATAGGTGTAAGTGGTCATTTGTCTCTGTGCAAGGCATTTCTGTGTTCATCAGTCTTCCCTTCAGCCTCAGGGACCTTAGCAATAGTCAAGTTGGGACTTATTTTTCATGACAAATTCATGAGTGAATCCTTTTGAAAGTTTGGGATGTTCAGATTATAGAGTTCCCTTTTCACCCACACATTTATTTTCCCTTACAGAACACCCTGATATGTTCTTTAGAAGACCATGTTCATTCTTTTTCATTCATAGACAGCATTTCTGTAAATATTCAGTGATTCTATAATTTATATAGATTCTAATTCAAATGGAAAATAACTGAACACTTGTAGGACAGAATGGGCTCCAAATATACATCAAGAAAATGATTTATTACTTCTTCTTTTTTTGTGTGTGTTAATATTTGTTTTTAAATTAAGTTTATTGGCACAATTTAGATAATATGTAATGATCACCTTCACCATTGGGAGTTTGTACCTGTACATGTTATACCTTGATTCTTCTTTTTTCCTATTCCTCTCCTCTCCCTTCAACCCTTCCTCCCCTCCTTCTTTGGAAAGCTTTGTTTCCACTTTATCTTTCTTTTTTCATTTTTTTTCTTTTCCTTTCCTTTCTTTCCCCCTCCCTGATTCCCCTAGTTCAGACTAAGTCATATTCCCTAAAATTCAATGTGTAGCTGCAGCTATCTCACACTCATTAGGTATCAGGGCTTTTTATTGCTGTTCTCTTTTGTGTATGCTTAAATGTTATCAAGAAGTGTAAAAAAAAAAAGATAGTTGCACAGCTATCATCATTTGCCTTTTAGAAAAGAAGTTAGTTTAATCAACATTCAGTCTTCTCTATTTCTGCATTAGTCTACCAGAAACAGGCAGAAGTCAAGAGTCAGTCCTTCAGTAACCAGACTTGCCTCAAATTGTTCTTTTCAATAACATTGTGCTGCTGACCTCCCTAAACTCAAGGGCCTCAGATTAAATAGTCTCCAGAAACCTGCCCTCCTCTATGGGGTCCTCAAACAATTTTGAGTGACCAGTGAAATTCAGCTTCCCATCAATATGTGTGTGTTGTTCACATGATTAGATGTCTTATTTTAAAAATTTTGCACTACAGATTTGCAACATAGTCATCCAGGCTTGGGTTTCAGAAAAGTCAGCATCGATATCTGTGATTGAGGAAGTCAATTATTTATGAACATAAAGTGTTGGAACACTCTATTGGCACAGGTAGTCCACTAACCACTTTTTCCCCAAATATCTTATTTCTTTTCGAGAAAAAATAATCCCTTTATTTATTTTTTTTGTGGCACCGGGGATCAAACTCACAACCTCACGCCTACCAGGCAGGCACTTAAGCTGCTGAACCAAACTGCCAGCCCCAGTTTTTTGAGGCAGGGTCGCACTATGTAGTTAAGGCCAGCCTTGCGCTCATGTTGTAGCCCAAGCTGGCCTCAAACTCACAATGCTCCGCCTACCTCAGCCTCCCGAGTGCTGGGATTAAAGGCATGTGCCACCATGCCCGGCTATCCCCTTATCTATTAAAGTGATAAAGAAAACAAAATATTTGATCTGAGTAGGCAAAAAATTTGTGTAGAGTGCAGGATACATAAGACCAGTGTATGAGTGATTTTTGGAGGATTCAATTAAACATAAAAACACACATCCTTTCAATAAATAGAAAATCATAGAGATAACATGACAGATAACGTGATGGTTAATTTTTATCTGTCAGCTATACTGGACACAGGTTTGATCAAGCATCACTCTGGATGTGTCTGGGAGGTGTCCTTGGATGGTGTTAATATTTTGATCAGTAGACTAAGTAAAGCAAATTGGGCCTGAACAGCTTAAGTCTGATCCTCTGCGAGGGAGAACTCTGGTTTGCCATGAGCTGTAACACTGGTTTTTCCTTTCTTTATTCTTAGAAGTGAAGTTTCAACTCTTTCTGAATCTCAAGTCTGCTAGCACTTGGATTAGAACTTCCCAAATTCTGTTGGATCTCCAGCGTGGTGACTTGCTCACTACAGATGTTAGGACTTGGGAGTCTCCATAGTTGCATGAGTCGACTGGCAAGTTCTTATTCTCTCTTTCTCTCTCTCTTTCTTTCAGTGTGTGCATGCATGGCATGTTCCTCTGTATCTCCTATTGGTTTTGGTTCTCTACAGAATTCCCATGAACCCAATGAATACAGATTTTGGTGCCAAGATGAGAAATGCTGTGGGAAAAGATACTTGAAAGTATGGAAGCAACTTTGGAGCTCGGAGAAGAGTAGAGGCTTGAAGACACTTCAGATGCAGGCTATAAAATGTAGAGATTACCATGAGCAACTTGCCAACATATGCATATTAAACATAATGTTGGTGAAAACCAGATTTTTTAGAAGAAGAGGAAAAGAACTAGTGTGACTGTTGACATGTCAACTACAATGGATTAAGAAATACCTATGGATAAGTAAAACACGGTTGCATCTGAGGATGACTGACATGTAGGCCAGAAAACTGAGTGTGAGGCCCACCCCAGATTTGGGAATAACTGATCAATAGGTTTGTCATCTGAACAGAAAAAAAAGGGAAAAGGGGAAGGAAGTGCCAGCATTTTGGAAAGGCTCTAGTATCCACCATTTCCTTCGGCCATTGGTTACCAGTTTCTTCAGACTTCCAACTTAGACTTACAGTATAATTACAGGCCTTTGATCTTGGACTAGTAATGCCTCCTTCAGCTTTATTTTGTATCTTCCATCCTGTCGGGTTGAACAATAACTTGATCCTCTGGTTCCTGAGCACACACACAGCCATTACAGATTCTCCTGTCTCTGATCCTGCAAGCATATTTAACAAATTTCCTGTATAATTATATATATTTTTTCTGTTCATTCTCTTGCTCTGGATAACCCTAACTAATACAGATATTAGTACCAAGAGTGGGGTAGGGGCCTATAGAGGTCAGGTGATCAATGGAGTTTTAGCCAATGTCTAAATTACAGTGGGTCCTATAGGTCCCCAAACCCATCCTGTGGTCATTTCCCCAGTTCTAGAACACATAACTGGGATAGATATATATACTACTTGTCAAGATTTTTATATTGTTTCCCTAAACTGGGGTATGAGGACTATTATGGTGGGAAAGCCCAAAAGAAACCCACTAGAGTAACCTCTATTAATATCACATTCCTGGAGGGATTGCAGCGAAGAGTACCAACACCAAGAATTTGAAAGATGCAGGGTTGGTTCCCATCACATTCCCATTTAACTCTTTTACTTGGCTTCAGCAGAAGACAGATGGATTTAGAGAATGATGATGGATTACTGTGAATTTAAGTGGCAACTCCAGTTGGAGCTGCTGAACTAGCAGTTTCATTGTCTGAAGAGATTAGAATATTTCCTGGTACCTGGTATGCAGCTATTGATTTGGCAAATGCATTTTTTCCTCCATACCTGTCCATATGGCCCACCAGAAGCTATTTGCTTTTAGTTAGCAAGGAAGCAACACACCTTTACTATCTTACTCCAGGGGTATATGAGCTCTCCAGGTCAGTGCCACAGCTTAGTGTTTAGGGGATCTTGATCATCTTTTCTTTCAAAAAGTATCACACTGGTCCATCACATTAATGATATCATGCTAATTGGACCATGCAAGCAAGAGGTCATAACAACTCTGGACTTGTTGATAAAACATTTGTGAGTCCAAGGATGGGAAATAAACTAAAACTCAAGGGTCCTGTACAGTGAAATTTCTAGGAGTATAATTGTGTGGTGCCTGTAGTGATATCCCACCTAGAGTTAAGGATATGTTGTTGCATCTGGCCCTCACCTATAAACAAGAAAGAACAACATCTAGTGAACCTACTTGGGTTTTGGAGGTAACGCATTCCTTATTTGGTTGTATTACTCTGGCCCATTCACCAGGTGACTCAGAAAGCAGATAGTTTTGAGTGGGGCCCAGAGTAAGAGAAGGCTTTGCAAGAGGTCCATGCTGCGGTGCAGTTTGCCCTGTCATTTGGGGCATATGATCCAGTCATTCCAAGGTACCTGAATGTCAGAGGCTGTTCAGAGCCTCTGACAGGCCCTAGAGGTCAACCATAGAGGAGGCTTTAGGGTTTTGAATCAGGGCTCTGCCATCATCTGCAGACAGCTACTCACCATAATAATATATTGGTTTTCAAAACAAGTATCAAATAACAGTGTTCTGTAGAAAATAATGAAGGAGAAATATTATGGTCCAAAATAGTGAATATTTAGAAGTGATTTATTCTTTGTTTCTTCATCATAAGCAAATAACAAAGACTTCATGTAAAGGATAAAAATAAAGAAAGCAATTCCAATATATAAACTATGGAATTATGAGACTGATTGAAATTAAGCAGGCCCAACTTCTACATCCAGGAAGGCTTCTTCTGAATTCTTTCAGACCCAGACCAAAGAAGAAAAAAATATGGATTTTTATACTCAATGTCCAATACTATCTATTTAAAAGGAAGTTTTAACATTAATTAGTGTATTGGTATGTTGTGATGGCTTTGTGGTGTGTTGATTTAGCGAGCCCAAACTACAGTTTTAGAAACTTCCTCCCTGACGGGTTTCTAGCTGGTAAGCTGGGGGCACCTCTGGAGAGACTGAGAGAGGACGGGGAATCTGCAGCCGTGTTGTTTGTGGCTCTAACTGTTGCTGCTGCTGACTCACATTGTTTCCTTTCTCTGATTCCTAGGCCAGGTGTATGTCTTTACCTTCATGAGGAAGGGGCCTGGCTTCTTCAGGACTCCTACACAACCAATTTGAGAGGCAGTAAGAATGGATATCATTTTAGTCTGTCATTGTGTGCTCCATGTGTTTTTGCTCCAGTTTGGTTTTACTCTAACTCACTTTGTCACTTAGACTATTTAGACTATTATAACACACTCCTAATATAGCAAGTGGCTTGTAAGCAGCAGAGATCCATTGCTTACCATTTTGGAAGATGAGGAGGTCAAGGTCAAGGTGCTAGCATGTTTTGTGTCCAGTGTGGTCCTACTTCTTGGCCATGCATGACACTTCTTGGTGTATCTTTCTGTGGCCCAAGAGGGGAGGGAGCTCTCTGGTGGTCCATTTTATAAGCCACTAATTTCAGTTACAAGAACTCCACCTTTATGATCTAATCACCTTCTAAAGTCACCACCTCTTCAAAACGTCATCTTGGAGGTTAAGATTTCAGTACATAAGGTTTTCTGGTGTACAATTTTATTAACCATCTTCCCTTCCTGAGTGTCTGATCTCTGAACTTCAATCATAAATATCAGACTTGAAGACAACAGCCTCGCAGAAACTACTTCACCACCTCCTACAGTTGTGAACCCCCAAACACACTCACAAGCATGTCTCCTGTTTTTCTGCTCCTCTTATTGAGTCTTAGCTGGTAAACATTATAGAACTCTTTTAAGAAAGTTAGACAGCAGTTGACCATTTAATGACATGAGTCAATGCCTCTACTAAAACTACAAAGGTACATATCCTTCTATAATCAAATCAGTCCCTTAAACTTCACTGGAGCCAAACCAAAGGAGATGAATGGATAAAGAGACCTGTTTAATTCTACTCAAGGTCATTTGGTATTAACTTTTAAATATTGATAGAGGATTACACCCATCTCATACATACGGAAAAAAGAAGTTCAAAAGCTTAAATAAACTTGAGCCCCTGGATGTTAGCAGGGAGTTCAAGGTTGAGATTTTATGATGTCCATATGGTTCCAGTTAGCACTGGGTGGATGGAGGAGAGCTTTGATGGTTATCAGACTGATTTCCTGGACTCGGATGGAAGGAAGTCACATTTATGGTGTACGCTAGATACTTGCTGATTTCATTCTCTACTGTAGGCTGAAACGAACTTCCCAGATTGTATAACAGAAAAATAGAATACTAAGTCACATACCAGTCAATATGTTTTCACACACATACACATATACCCATAATAACAGCTAAAACTTCTATTTCATTGTGGTTGTATTAATTAATCATCAACATAACCTGTGGCTGGGTAATGTTACTCTTGCTATTTGTTAGAGAAGAAAGCAAGAAACAGTGGGAATACATGTTCTGATGAGGTCTTGCTAACATTATCTGGAGCCTGAGGTTGGTAACTAATGCAGTCAAGCTCTAGGACACCTGAGCTGTGAACTCTGCTATGCTGTCCCTGTTACGACGGTGCAATCTATGTGTTTGCGTAGCTCTGCACGCTTGGCTTTCTCAGTGCTTCACACTGGCTGCAGATTTCTTTTTCAACTCATCTTTCTCCTCTCTCTTACATGTTTTTTATGTTCCACAAAACATTACTCTTTCCATAGTTTAATATTTCTTTGTTTCATCACACAAAGATATCCCTAAGGTAATTCAGATAATCAGACCATGGTATCTCCCTGGTTTCTCACCCCTCTCACAAAGTCCTTTATTTTCTTTCCACTGTTCTTCATCCTACATTACTTCTTGGAATGCCTCATTCTACTCCATCTTCATCAAATTTCATTCTGCTGCAATTTCTGGAAACCGTACTCATTTCCATTTCTTTTTCATGGTACTGAGGATAGAACCCTTTGCACTGAGCTACATCTCCAATCTGGGCTTGAACTTTCGGTCCTCCTGCCCCAGGCTCCCAGAGTTCAGGGACTCCAGGAGTGTACCGCCATGCCTGACTCTGTTTGTTCTTTACAGTCTTGTTCAAACAGCACCCTCTTCATAATACTGTATCTCTGAATTCCTACCCAGAAGCATTTTCCTCCTCCTCCTCCAAGTGTTCATAGTTCCATATGAGTCATAGCACAGTGCAGTGATGTATGTACTTGTTTCCATTTTCATAGGCCTGCATTCAGCATTTCATCAACAATTGGGCATCTATCTCAGGACATCAGTATTACACCATCTCAGTGTGAAATTTACTGCCTCAGTTTAAACATTGGGAAGGACAAATTCCAATGCCATGGGGTGCTCTGTATGTGAAACCTTCCCTCACTGAGCTCCTCTGGAGAGATATGATCATTATGCTTGGCTTTTCTTCTCACCTTCTCTTTCAAATGACTTCAGATATCTCCAGATGATAATATTTACTGTTGCTCACTGTTATGGTTTGTGTCTAGGTGGCCCCCCAAGCCTCCATTGAGGCAGCTGAACTAGCATTTGTGATTGGTTCATGGTCTAGCACTGGGATTGGTGGTGTGAGTGCTGCACCCACCCAAGGACGGAGCTGGCATACCATATAAGGGAAGGAAGAAGGTCTGTTTTTTTCTGTCTCTCTGCTCTTTTCCTTTGTGGCTGCCATGAATGGCTGCCCCTCAGCCATGCCTCCCTGCCTTGGAGTCAACTGAGTAAGGACAGAAACCTCCAAAAAACTGTAAGAAATAAACCTTTCCTTCCTTCATTTTGAGCATCAGATGTTTTGTCTCAGCAAAGAGAGAAAAGTAACCAAGACACTCACCAAGCATTTTATTGATACCTTTATTAAACTGTCTATCACACTCTGATAGTCCTTGATTGCTATCCATCCTCCAATAAAAAGTGACTTCCTTGAAACTAGGAACATATTTTATTCATATTTACATGTTTCACGAGTCCTGGAACTGTACACTGCATAAAAGAGATATTCATTTAAAAATAGTTTTTAAATGGACAGTCTTTTGGAGTCATGTGCATTAAATTTGCCAATTCTGAGTATACCCATTCATGTCCCAATTAAGATATAGAACACTCTCATCATTCACCGGCTTTATATGGTATCAGAAGGATGCTAAGAAAGGAACTTGGTGTTGAGACAGAATTTATCATTGATTATTTTTTCTGATGTGAAGGATCAAACCCAAGGCTTTGCACATGTTAGGTGAGTGCTCTGCCCCTGAGCTACATGCCCAATCCACTAACATTGTTTGGACTTGCCAACATATAGTGATTTTTTTAAAAAATCAACTTTTTTTGGGGGGGGTAGTTTGTTTTATTCTATGAATATACTTGTACTTTTGTATGGATTTTTCTTGGAAAGTTTATCTTTAACTTTATAATTTCTCCAGACAATGTACTACCTCCTCCTACAACTCAGTTGATCATTCCTGCCTGCCACTGACCACCATTCTCCCTGCTTTGTGTATCACACCCCATACTGCCAGCCACCTGCCTTCTTTCTACACTTGTAGATTGTTATTGTTTTCAAATGTTACAGGACTTAAATCATAGAGAATATACTCTGTAGTGTCTGACTTTTCTTTATTCCACATAGTGCTCTTGAGACTCAGCCACATTCTTGTATTTCATTGCTTTTTATTGCTGAGCACTCTCCTACTGTATGAACACATTATACTTTTCTTTTTCCTGATACTGGAGATTGAACCCATGACCTTTGTACTGAGCTGCATCCCCAGCCCTCTTTTCAGCTCTTTGTTTTGAGACAGTCTTGCCAAAGTAAGTGTTAAATTTCCCAAGTTGACTAGAACTTGGTTCCTCCTGCCTCAGCCTCCCAGAATGCTAGGATTACAGGAGTGCACTACCACAATCTGCATCATACATTTTTAACCATTCTCCTATTGATGGATTTTGGAGTTGTTTCATGTCTGGACTATTAAAGACAAAACTTCTATGAATATACTTGTATTTTTGTATGGATTTTTCTTGGAAAGTTTATCTTTAACTTTGTAAGAAATTGCCAATTTTTCTAAGTAGCTTATTCCCATTTCTTTATTTTTTAATATTCCCATTAGGGATGTATGAAAATTGCTGTTGTTATACATCCTGATCACCATTTGGTGTTCATTCTTTTAAAATGTAGATATCTAGTGAATAGAAAGTGGTATCTCATTGTGATTTGAACTTACTTTTATCTGATGATTAATGAGACAGATGATTTTTTATGTGCTTGATGTCCATTCATATATATCTGTTTTCAGAGTGAGGTGTCAGTAACAAGTTTGCTATATTTTGGTGTGTGTGTGGGGGTGCGTTTCTTCATTTTAAGAGTTTTTTTGTATCTTAGAGATAGGACTCTTGCATTTCATTTATACCATGAAAACAGTGTCTCTTAGTTTGTGATTTATTTGTTCATTTTTGAAGTGATGTCTTTCAAATAGAAGTATTTAAATCGATGTGCTCAAATGTGTTACTTTTTTCCTTTATTTGATTTCATTTTGTTTTCCCATCTAAGAAATGTTTGTCTATCCATCATTGAAAAATTTTTTCATTAATGTTATCTTTTAAAATTTTTGCAGTTTTAGCATAATGTTTCAGTAGCTCTCTGGCATATTTGGCAATAATATCTATATGATATGAGGTTAAGAGTATGGGTTAATTATTGCTATTATTTTTAAAATTCTGGCACCATATGTTGAAAAATAATCTTTTTCTCCACTGAATTACCATGACATCTTTTTAAAAACTCAGTTGATGTGATCATAGGTTTTCACACTTCTTTTAAATTGTCTGTTCTTATACCAGTGTTTTGTTCAAATACATGTCTGTTCATATGCCATACTTTATTTTGATTCATACAACATACAAAGAATGTCTCAAAGAGCATTTCAATCTGGAGCTTTCTTTTCAAAATTGTTTTGGATATTCTATGTCCTTTATAATTCCATGTAAAGTTTTAAATTAGATTGACAATCTCTACAAAAACCATTTAGATTTCTGGATTGTGCATTAATGGTAAATTGATTGTGATATATCTTTTTATTCATTTGGTTGTTTTGTTTTTATCATCAGTGCTCACAATTATTAGAGTATAAATACTGCACATAATTTGCTATTTCCTATCTCATAGATCGATGAAATCCATGTATTTCATACTTTTGGTGCAATCATATATAGAATTAAATTTTTAAATTTTCATTCCTGATTTCCAGAAAACCATTTATTTGTGAATATTGATCTTATTATGTAAGACCTTGCTAAACTCACTTATTAGATTTGGGAAATTGTAGATCCTATGAAATCATTTTGTAGATAATTTTTCTCTTTGGTGATTGTTTTATTTCTTCCCTTGTAATTAATCTCTAGACATTTTATTTCTATTTGATATTACATGAAAGTACAAGTTAAGTATCCATTTTCTAAAATGCTTAGGATAAGAAATGTTTCAGATTTTGGATTTTGGGGTATGTGCATACACATAATGAGTATCTTGGGGATAGAACTCACATTAAACCCAAAATTGATATATGTTTCACATTTTCCTTATATACAATTATACACATACCCTTATACAATAAGTAATTTTCACATTTCCTTTATCCATATTCCCTTATCCACATTGGTAATTTTCTATAACACTTTTAATACGTGTTTGTTTTAGCTGTCTCCTGTCATATGAGGTCAGTTGTGGAATTTTCCACTTAAGCTATCACATCAGTGCTCTAAAGGTCATTTTAGATTTCAGATTTTTGGGTTAAGAATGCTTAACCTGTGCTGTCTTATTTTCTCATCTAGGTGGTAAAACAGTCAATCTTTCAACACTGAGTATGATTTTAACTTTTTCAAAGATGACATGCATCAGGTTGAAGAAATTCCTTTTGATAGTTTACTGAGAATTTGTTTTTAATAAAGAAAGAATTCAATCTGAGAAATGCATTTTCTACTTTTGATGAAATGAGCAAATAGTTTATTTTTCCATGTGTTGACATGATGAATCACATTGTTTATTTGGTTGCTACATTATATTTTTAAAATATAGTTTTGACTTTGATTTATCAACTTTTTTTGAATAAATGCTAGAATTTGCCTGTGATCCTGAGTTTTATTTGTTGGCTTAAAACTATGAATTATATTACATTCTACTATGGTTATTCTTCATTTTTGGTATTTTATCTTTATGAATTTCTCATTTTACCTGAGTTTTCAAGCTGATGAGCACACAGCACTTTATAATACTGTTATCATTTCCATGTTTATTAGCTCTAGAGTGAGTCTACCTTTAGAATTCTGATATTATTATGATATCTCATTTTTCCTTGCTCAGCCACAACTGATCTTTCAAAGAACAAGTTTTACTTTCACTTATTTTCATTGTGGGTTTTCTAACTTCAATTTATTTGTATTTATTTTATATATAAACATATGTATATGTTTTTATTTTAAAGAGAAAAAGAATAAAAATGACGATACAGAATTTCAAAACAAAATAATAGATTAACAATGGCTAAATATTATTTATTGTAATCTTCAAAGTAATTGTTCAGATTATAAGATTTAGGTATAAAAAATCATCAATCAAGTGATGAAAGCACAAACTGTACTTTTTGATGAATTAACAGAGATTAGTAGTATAGTTATCTATCTTGTGTGTGTGTATATGTGTGTGTGTGTGTGTGTGTGTGTATAATACAGTCTTTTCCCTTTCTTTTGTCTTTTCCCCTATCCCAGTTGTTTTTTCCTTTTGAGCAGTTTCTTTCCCTTTCACTTTCATGAAATCTATTGTACATTTTGAATCTTATTTACTCTTTCAGTTTCTTACACTAGGGAGTGAATATGATATTTGCACATGTGAGTCTGATTTATTTCACTTAGGAGTATGGTCTCAAGTTGCATCCATTTACCTATGAAAGTCTAAAGTTTATCCTTCTTTAAACTGTGTAGTACTCCATGATATAAAAATATCACATCTTTTTTTATCCATCTGTGATTGATAGGCCTTTGGGTTTTTTCCAAGGTTTAGCTATTACAAGTTGTGCTGCTATAAACATGGGTGCACATATATTGCTGTGGTCTGAAGTTTTCAGTTCTTGTGGGAAAATATCCAGAAGGGAAATAGGTCGAATGGGACCTTCAACCCTAGTTTTTTGAAGAATCTTCACACTGATTTCCACAATGGTTGCACCAGTCTACACTCCCACCAACATTGGAGAAGGGTTCCTTTTCCCCCACAGTCCCACCAGCATTTGTTATTGGTTGATTTTTGGATGATAGCCATTCTTCCTGGAGATGGAATCTCAGTGTTGTTTTAATTTGCATTTCTCAAAAGACCAGTGATGTTAAATATTTTTTCAGATATTTATTTGCCGTTTCTATTTCTTCATCTGAAAAGTGCATTTTCATGTCAGATGCCCAGTCTTGGGTTGGATCTTTGAATTTGGGGGTCATTTTTTACAGTTCTTTATATCAGTCCTTTGTCTGAGGAACAGTTGGCTAAAATTTTTTCCAATTCCATGGGTTTTCTCTTCACTCTGTTGGTGATTTCTTTGGATGTGCAAAAACTTTTTAATAAAATGAGGTTCCTGTTGTTGGTTCTTTGAAGTACTTCCTGTGCAGTTTGCATTTTGTTCATAAACACTTTGTCTACCCCTAT
>RJWM01022639.1:0-33424 GCA_004363535.1 Dasyprocta punctata
GAGAGCTAAGAATTATAAAAGACATCCACATTGCAAAGAAAAGTAAAACTCTTTCTATTCATATATGCAATCATCTTATAAATAAAAAAAATCCTAAGGAATCCACTAAAAAAAATTAGAACTATTTTTTGAAAAGCTGAGAAAGATTGTACCATACAAGATCAAAATGAAAAACAAAATCGCATGTCTACATAGTAGCAGTTAGCAGGTCAAAAATAAAAAGAAGAAAACAATTCCGTTTGTAATGGCATCGCAACACCATTAATGTCTATTGATTGGTAAATGGATAAGTACAATGCAGTATATCCAGACAATGGAATATAATTACATAGTAGAAAGAAATAAAGTACTGACATATGCTACATATAGATGAGCCTCATCATTATTCCACAACCTAAAACATTATGCCAAATGAAAGAAGTCAGACACAAAAGACTACATATGATTTCATTTAAATGAAATGTGCAGAACAAACAAATCTACATAAAGCAAAAGTAGATCAGGCTTGAAAGCCTTGAGAGGGGATAAGATAGGGAGTGATTTCTAACTAGTACAACATTTTTTTTAAGGGAAATGATTAAAGTGTCTTAAAATTAGTTTATGCTGATGATTGACAACTCTATAACTATACTAAAACACACTAAGTTGTACACTTAAAATGGATGAACTTTATGTTATGTAAATTACATACCAATAAAGCTCTTATGTAATGCATAGTTACTCAAACATGACAGAAATTAATTTATCATTGAATAAAATCCAAAGCAATTTTTTTAACAAAAAAAAGAAATTCTGGGGATGTAGATCAGTAGCAGAGCAGTTGCACAGCATACATGAACCCCTGTGTTCAATCTTTAGCAGTGAAAAAAAAAAGGAAAGAAAAAAAGAAAAAAAAATGTAAAGAAACTGTGAGCATCTCTTTAAGCAATGAAATAAAAACCTGTCAAAAGGGAGACTAGCATAAAGAAAGTCCTCAAGAATTAGCTTAGTCCCACAGGTACAGACCACTACAATGAAGAGCACATGGCTTCAGAATCTTCTAGAATTTCCTTAGCTTCTGAAAGGCCTTCCAGTGTGGGCTTTCATGACTGGTTCTCTCAAAGCTTCTGGCCTGAGACTCAGTTATGCTACCATTCCAAGGTTCTAAAACACACATAGCCTCACTGAAGAACCTTCCTCATCATGTGAGCTACCAAATGTCAATAACAAAAACACAACATACTATTTTCTTCAGTCTCCACCCAAGAAATAAGCACACTAAGTAAGGTGTTGGATATCAACAGTTTTCTCTGACATAGAGTTTTCATCTCTGTGTCAAGGGAAACGAAGCTATTCCTGTGTCAGAGGAACCAGTAATAGCTTGGTTCTCCACAAATTATAGTTTGAATGTCAAGAAGTATTATCCTCCCTCCAACTTCTTCATTTTGTGTCATTTCTTACTTTCCTACCCGATCAAACCTTCAGAATGAATGCTGAAAGAGGGAGGGGAGGAAGGAGACAACTAGAAGAAGGAGGAAGAGGGAGGGAGTGAAGTTCTAATCATCCCTAAATACCCCTCCTTGAAAAAAACCCACTTAGACTTCCAAATCACTAAAACAGAAATCCAAAAGTCCCTCATGAGAAGATTTGCACTATATTCTCTGATTTTAAAATCCCAACTTCAAATAAAAAGTTACTACGCCAAAATCCTGGTGACCCCTCTTCAGACATTCTTTCATATAATCACCTTCATACAATCACCCTGTCATACTAGACAGGAGTATAGGAAGAAATGGATGTGAAGGGCAGGAAAAGAAAGAACAATACAAGCCAGAGTGTGATTGCACACACTTGTAATCCCAGTGCACTGAGAGGCTGAGGCAGGAGGATCACAAGTTCAAGCCCAGCCTGGGCAACTTTGCAGTTTAAAGGGACCTTATCTCAAAGTAAAGAAAAGTTGTAGCTAAGTGTGAAGGGGATCAATCCACAGCACAAAAGATATGAGAGAGAGAGACACAGAGAAAGAGAAGAGGGAAGGGGAAGGGAGGGGAGGGGAGGGGAGGAGAGAAGAGAGGAAAAGAGCAATGCGTGAGGCTTGGTCCCCAGTCAGAAAAGCTAATCATGTATTGTTCATCACAATACAAGAGCCCTTTCTCCAGCTTCCCCGAGTAGCATTTCAGCTGCACAGTTCAGTACTTGGATACTATGACCTGTGCTGGAATCAAATATAGATATAACAATCATATTTTCTAAGCTAAAAATTGAAGCAATTGCTTTCACTATTATTTGTGTACTTATAGAAACAATTAAGTTAGTCCTTGTAATCAGGTTCATCCTAGAAAATCTAGGCCATATAGTTGCCATAGTTATAGCAAACCAATTAAAATCACTGAAAAATGCCTGTCATATAGTACAATCAATATGAGCACATTCTGAAAGCATAGACCGAGACATAGTCTACAAGCCACTACAGAATATCAAGTTTAAAGCTTTCCCCATTGATTATCGTACACCACATAATGTAAAAACAACGACACCCCAAAACAGTCCTCCTCACTTTGTGCATGTGCGTGCACCCATAGGCACTGCTGTGACATATTTTGAATACAAGAATTTTGAGCAGCACACTTGAAGAGATTAAAAACTCAAAATAGCATATAATTAGAGGCATTTACAAGTGCAGTATAAAGATGCATCTTTGGGCATGTAACAAAATATTCTTAGTAATAACACAAAGCACTCCCAGTCAAGTACCCAGTGACTGTTAAACACTGATCACTGCACTATCATGTCATCTAGTAAAATCAGAGGCAGGGGCTCCCCCATGTCAGGAGTCTCTCCATCTGTCTCCGGCTTCCACTGAACTGCACCTTTGCTACTAATTTCTTGTTCACAGTAAATTGTGTATGCTGCACCATGTGATCTTGTAGGCTGGGCTCTGGTGACCATGCTGCTTAAGGACATCACTTAACACTATATAGTGAAAATAAATTTTATACATGGCTCATAACTTGGCAATGCACCAGGAAGATTTCCTGGTATCTCTGGTATAAAGTTTATTGTAGAGTAAATCCTCACCAAATTTATAGCAGTTCCTAATGATAGGTCACTCCTTATCTTTTCCTGGACTTCCTTCTAGTTTACTTTTTTCATTTTTATGCATTTTCTTTGACACCTCATTTCTTTTCTCCCTCATCATATGTTTGTCAAAATATGGGGGCTGAAATGTAGAATGCTGGTGTAGGGATGTAGAGGGCAGGATGGCGATGACGCACGTGCCAGAGAGAGAGGCAAAGCCAGCCCAGCTCCTGTCTCTCCCACACTCACACCTACAAGGGTCCTGAGGCCTCTGATTTCCTCTGTGTTGGATTTAGAGTGATCATCTCTGACGAACAAAGTACAAGTCAGTAGAGACTCATTTCTCATCTCTGTTCCTTAAACAAGCACAAACATCCCATTTGTCATCCCTCCTGAATGGCTCCTCTGGCCTTGATGAATTTTCAAACCATTTTTACTTGAGAGCACAGGGACATTTTCCTAACCCTTTAACAATATCTACCTGTCACAGAACTTGAGAGATTTCTGAAATGCTGGCTGTTAGCCTCTTTACTTCCAAATAACAAATGCTTGAAATGCATCAAGGTTATATGAGCACTTCTGCTGTGATGTTGGACAGCAGAGAAACGCCTGTGTATTGGTACTAATAGTGTGTAAACGTCCCCAAGTACACATGCTACACAACTGTCCCTTATCTGAGTGTGCAGCTTTATTTAGTTTCACTTTTGCCCAAGGTGGTTACTTTGCAGACCTCTCAATTCCACTGAGACACTTTTATTCATGTGTAACTCTAACCCTCAGCCTGGAACAAAAGACTGGACAGTGTATTACTATATGAGGAGTCATGGGACTTCAAGTGGAAATAACCTCGACAACCATCTAATCTCTTTATTTCACAGTTGAAAGAGCTGAGGCCCAGAGAGGATCAGTAAGTCGCCAACGCTGCACAGCCTGGTTATATCAGAGCTCAGCAGGGTTCCAGATCTCCAGCCATTTGACCTAGCACTTTGCCACTACTCATGTTCTTCTGTCATGGGAAACTGTTCTCAGAAGCCCTGCCTGCCAGAGCTGTCATGCCAGATTCAGGACATTGCAGCAGACACTGGAATCATGGCCTACATGATTATTAGGTGGAGATGGTGAGCAACAGCACACAGCTATGAAGTAGTGAGGCGGGTCTCTGGTACAGAGATGACAAGGCCTGGCCTAAATCAGTACATCTTCCCATGGCTGTATTCACAAGGGTCCCTGTTCTGTCACTTTCCTGTCACTGGGACAAAATACCCAACACTCGCAACTTAAAGGCAGAGAGGTTTGTTTTGGCTTATGACTTTTGTCTGTGGTTGCCTGACTACAAAGCAGAAACAAGATGGCAGAGGGGCATGGCAAAGGAAAAACTGCTCACCCGGTGACAGCTGAGAGGGAGAGAGAGGCAGACAGACGGATAGGGACAGAGACAGAGACAGAGACAGAGACAGATGCACATACAGACACAGAGAGCGAGACAGAAAGAGACAGAGACAGATTAAGGACAAGAATACATTCTTTCCAGGTCACAGCCCCAACGACCCACCTCCTATTACAGAGACAAGCAGCAGTCATACAGAGGTGTCCAAGACAGTCCCAAAATGAGGGAACTGTCATTGAGGAATGTCCTAACAGAACATTTGACAAATCTATTGATAAATATAGCTGACCCATGATCCCATCACCTTCCAAACAGATGACTGTTTTGGGGGACAGTACATTTAGCTACTGAACTATCAATAGATAAATCCCCTGATGAGCATAGTGCTCCCACTATCCACACCCCCTCCAAACACATGAGTCTTTTGGGAGATATTTTAGAACTAAACCATCTAAAATCCCAAAGCCCAAATGTTCATCAACTTTGGAAAGGATAAACTCTGGTATATTCATTCACACAATGGAGTGTTATACTAAAACAAGAAAGAACAAAACTATCATCACACTTAACAGAATAGCTGTACTTGTATATCATAGGCACAAAGCTGAGGAGAGAAAAAAAAAAGAGACAAAGAAGGGAGAAAGAAAGAAAGAAACAAAGAAAGAAAGAAAGAAAGACAGCATAAAGCCTACTACTTGGTGTTGAGGAACATGGCAAAGGCTGGCAGTACATCTCAGGAGTAGATGTTTCCCTAGTATCTATGAAATCTCAGGTTAAATCAGTACCACTAGGGGTGGGAGGAACAGGGCAAAACTAACTAATAGACATCAGAGAAGTGGTTACCTTCCTGAATGGAGTTGACTTGGCAAGGGTTGGAAATCTTCTAATCATGAATCTTTATGGTTATTACATGAGTGTGTGTATCTGTAAAAATTCACTGAGCTGTAGACTTAAGATTTGTGCACTTGCCTGTAAGTAATACTTCAATTAAAATTTAAATTTAAAAGGGGAAAGAGAGAGATTTGCTTGGCAGAATATGTCTTAGGGGATGAGTAAATCCTCTACTGAAAACCTGGAATCCAGAATACTTCATAATTAACAAGAATATTCTGAATCTATTATAGTCATTCATTTATGAAACTGAGAAAATCAGAAGAAGGAGGGGAAAACGTAGCAGTCAGACAGAGGCATCCAAAACAGTCTCAAACTGAGGAAATTGTCACTGAGGATTTAAAAGCAGATACACACTAGAGCCAGATCCCAGGGAATCACAAGATCTTCCCCACATCTTATGACACTCAACTCTATATCCAAGGTCATTCATTGTCACAGTTTGAAATTGATCATGGTGGGTATAGTGCTGCCACGATGGAAATCAATCCACACAAAAAAGGATGCTTCTATTTTTTTTCTCCAAGCTAATTTTAAGTATCATGCTGTTAAAATGGATTTAAGGGTAACCCATACGGATTGGTATAAGGCATTCAAGACTCTAGGACCTGGTATCCAAGAGTGAGTACAGTCTGCTCTCTATATCTGTGGGTCCACACCCATGAACTTGACCAAAAATTGATAGAAAATATTTGAAAAAAGTTGTGTCTGCACTGAGCACACACAGATTTTTCTTGTCTTTATTCCATAAGTGGTACAGTGTAACAACTATTTATATAGTTTTTAAGTTGTATTAGATATTATATGTAATATAAAGATGATTTAAAGTATACAGGAGGATGTATGTAGGTTATATGCAAATTCTGTGCCACTTTATATAAAAACCTTGAGTATCCATGGATTTTGATATCTGTGGAGGTCTTGGGATCATTCCCCAGGAAATACCAAGGAATCATTGTACATTCAAATGAAATTTACCTGCATTCTTTTCCTCCACCATTAACCAAGAATGGTGTGGTCACTGCCAGTCTCCCTCCCTGGGGATCTACAATTACTATCTCCTTAAACTTGGCACCTTTCTAGGCAGCCCAGTACTTTTTATACTTTTGAACCACTCTACCTGGTGACACCTTCCAAAGGCTTTCCTTCTGAACTTCAGGCCATGAACTTCTGTGAAGCTGCATTTCAAATGTCCCCTCCTTCTACAGCTCCCTGAGGTGGAGGAATTGCTGGGGTGGATAGTGGTTGGTTCTTCCCTTGCCTTTGTTTCTATGCTTCCCCACTATTAATAATCTAATTTCCTGTTGGCAAGTTCACTCTTTTCCCTTCTCAGCCATTAGGTTTGAATATTGCTGTCTCCAGTCCTTAATTCTAGCAAGGGATGGGAATCAGATTCCAGGGTTTAAGTCTATTATCAGATCTCCTGGTACATTTAGAAAAGTATCCTTATAAGGAAGCTACTGGAATAGATTCCCATTGTGTAAAAAGGAAAATATAGCCTTAAGGTAACTTTTTGTTTTCTAATAAAGCCTGCTTGAAAATTGGGCTAAACAGAGAGATTAGAGCAAAGAACTTGGGGAAACTATAACAGCTTAAATCCTAGCACTTAGCTCTGAATCAAACCTTACCGGAAACCAGGTGTTTTCCAGGAACTTTCAGTTGTATGAGCAGATGTGCCTGAGTCTTTTGTACTGTAAGTTGTTATGTACAGCATACCAACTGATAAATTGTTTCGTGTCTGTCTACCAGATCACCCAGATTAGGGTACCACAGGGATGTCATTACACAAAGCCAGGGTTGCTTGGTCCCTTTGGTTGTCAGGGTAGGATATGGGGACTGGGTCAGGAGCTGATGAAAGCTCACTTAGGGCCTAAACAGAGACAGAAGCTAAGTAGAATGAGTTGGTCCCTGAGGAACCACTGAAAGTACTACTTCTTGGCATCTAGAAAGTGGCAGAAGGAAAGAGTCACTTACCCAATGTGTGGCTGTGAGAAAGGGGATCTGAAAGAGGACTTGATACACTTTAAGAACTAAGGAACCTTTTGCAGATATTTTTGCCCTTTTCTCCTTTTTATCCATTGAAACATTTTATTAAACGAATGCCCTATTACACTGATCTTAGGTAATATATTTAATATATTAATATATTTAAAACACCTCACATAAGTAACATCTGTCATTCACTAAAAACTCAACAAATAGATTTTATGTTATTCTACATTTTATTCTTTTTATTTTGAATATATTTTTATTATATTTCAAATCTTATCATGTTATTTGCTGTTCATGTATGTTTTCTTGGGTTTTTTTGTTTGTTTGTTTTATTTAAGAGAAAAAAAAGACACATATAAGAAAGACAAAAAACAAAAGAGACAAACAAAGAACCAGAGTAAATGCACAACAGTAACATTATAGGTTTACAAAACAGGATGATAGAAACTTGACAATGGTTGCAATATTGCGTATCATTATCTTCAAAATGGTTGTTTACATTAACAGATATAGACATGTAAAATTGATCTAATCATATGAGTATTAACTGTTCTTTCTCAATAACTAATACATTCAGCAGTATGTTCATTTTAGTTATCTTACATATACATATATACAGATTTATATCTTTTCCTTTTCCCTTCCCTCTTTCCCCTTTTCCCCTTCCCAATTACTTTTGCTCTTCGAGCTGTTTTTTACCCTTACATAGTATTTATTATAATTTTGGATTGGAGTGTAGACTGGTGCAACCACTGTGGAAGTCAGTGTAGAGATTCCTCAAGAAGCGAGGATTAGAGACCCCATTCAACCCAGCTATCCCACTTCTGGGTATTTTCCCAGAAGAATTTGAAAACATCATACCACAGTGATATTTGTGCACCATGTTTATAGCAACCCAATTTGTAATAGCCAGATCTTGGAAACAATCCAAGTGCCCACCAATCAAAGAATGGATAAAAAAGATGTGGTATTTTTATACAATGGAGTACTACTCAGCTATTAAGAAAGACTGCATTGAGACTTTTATAAGTAAATGGACATGACTTGAGACCATACTCGTAAGTGTTTATATGTGTTTCACATTTTTAAATTACTCAAATTGCATTCAGGAGACTGAGGCAGGAGGATGATGAAATTTACTACAGGCAACTCACTATAAGTGTTTGTGATTATCAATTTAGGATAAATTTCTAGCAGTGAATTTACCAAAGAAACAAACAATCTGTATGTTGTGTAGCCACTTGTGTCTTGCCTAATTCTGCTGACAAAATTTATGCTTCCATGCACTTCTCAGATGAAGATATACAAATGGCAAATAGATATATGAAAAAAAGTTCAGCATCATTGGTTATTCAAGAAATGCAGATTAAAACAACATTGAGATTTCATCTCACTCCAGAAAGAATGGGTGTCATCAACCGATAACAAAAGCTGGCATGGCTGTAGGGGAAAAGGAAGACTTCTCCACTGTTGGTAAGAATGTAGACTAGTGCAACCACTTTGGAAATCAGTGTGGCGATTCCTTAAAAAACTAGGTTTAGAGATCCTATTTAATCCAGCTATTCCTCTTCTGGGTATTTTTCAAGAAGAATTGAAAACATCATAATACAGCAATATATATGCACCCATGTTTATAGAAGCACAAATTGTAATAGCTAAATTTTAGAAAGAACCCAAATGCCCATCAACCGTGGAATGAACAAGAAAGACATATTTTTATACAATGGAGTACTGCTCAGTTATAAAGATGGACAAACTTGAGGCTTTTTTAGGTAAATGGATGCAACTTGAGATCATACTCATAAGTGAAATAAATCAGACTCACATGCATTGTCTCCCTAGTGTAAAAAAAGCTGAAAGAGTAAATAAGATTCAAAATGTACAATAGATATTGTGAACCTGAAAGGAGAAGAAACTGCTCAAAAGGAAAGAACAACTGGGACTGGGAAAGGAGAAATAAAGAAGGGAAAAGACTATATATGTATATAAATATATATATATGCATATCTGTATGTATACATATATAGGTCATCAAAAAGAACAGTTTGTGCTTTCATTGTTTGATGATTTTTCATTGTTTGATGAATGTAAAGTCTCATCCAACTCTACATTCAGCCCAAACTGGGTCCCTAATCTTTAATGAATTTTCGTTAAATTAATTATGAGAAAAACTAAAGTAACCAACTATATACTCTTCTATAAAGAGCCAACAAAGTAATAGAGTCATGCCTATGTCTTGTAATCTGAGCTTTGAAGAGAGCAATGCACAACATATTGCCTGTTGTTAATGTCCTATTATGTTGATTTGAAATTCTGTTAAAAAATTATGGTTCCACCTGTGGGACAGGAGATTGTTGTTTCTTGTATCCTTGACTAAACTAAGTATCATCATTTATAAACTATTAGAAATTTGAAAAGTAAAAATCAATAGCTTGCAGTTTACTTTGACTTTATTTAGTAAGATTGAACATTTTTCCATGTACATTTTGTATTTGGATTTCTTCATTGTGTAAATTCAGCTACTTTGTCCATTTTTCTATTAGTATACTCATCATTTCTATAATACACCTTAATTAACTATAGTTTTTAAACTTAATACTATTTATCTCTACTTTTTAATTATTAATCTTCAAAGTGTATAATTTGTTGTGATTTTACTTTATAACTAACATTAAATGTAATTTCACTTTATGCTATTAATTATGACTTTGTTCTTTATTTTATAACTGTTTTAATTGTTAATCTTTCAGACTTGGTCTCATTTTTTATAATTGCTATTACTTGAGTCTTTCTAAATACTTCTTCCAATCATTTTATTGCCTTATGTAACCCTTCTTATCTCTCCCTTATTTCTCTTGAAAATCTTCTCTGCTTTTAATTATCTTTTTTAATGGGTTTCAGACTAATAGGAAGAAAGTGGGAGCAGCAATAGTTAGGATGGAGAGAGTCCATGATGCTGGAGGGAGTTTGAAAAGCTCCTTCTCAGCCATTTTTTGGTTATTCTTCCACCTGTTTTCCTTCCCTTCCAAGGCTGGTTCCTCAGCTCTTTCTTGGGTACTCAGAAAACACTGCTACTGACTCCAGTGACCACCATTTTGTGCATATGGAGGAATGGCTGCTGCATCCATATCCACCCTATGCCCATGATGACAAATGGAGTCCCTGACACATAAAGTTGCTAAATTTGGGGCAGGATAAATTTTGCCAGCAATATACCATGAAGAAGGTAGGATAAAACAGGTAGGAAGGGCCTTCCTCCTAATGGTGTAGAGAAAGCACAGTGAGTGCATTCCATGACAAACCCAACTGTCTTCCCTTGTGCCGTGAGCTCCTTGAAGGTGGAGACTGTGTCTCATCCAACTTTACATTCAGCCCATACTGGGTCCCTAGTCTTCAATGGATTTTTGTTAAATTAATTATGAGAAAAACTAATGTAACCAACTATATTCTCTTTTATAAAGAGCCAGCAAAGTAATAGAGTCAAAAATCTTAAATCGTAACCTGTTATGGTTTGTATCTAGATGTTCCTCCAAAGTCTCATGTGTTCATACTTGGGGCTTTTGAAAGGTGACTGGATTGTGGGACAGTATGTCTGACTCCTTATTAGGAAGCAGGGTCTGGGTGGTAGAGGGAAGTCACTGGGGGTGTGGCCTGGAAGAGTAACTCTCTCTATCAAGTTCCTCCCTTTACCCTCTGTGCCCTGGCTGCCATGAGGTGAGCAGGTTTTCCCTGCCCAGGCCATTCCAAAATGCCAGTGCAAAGACTGAAATTTCTAAAATGTGAGCCAGAGTAAATCTCTCCTCCTTTACATTGTCAATACTTGGTATTTTTTCTCACTGATATGGAAAGTGACTGAGACACAACTCCAACTTTGTCTTTAGTAAAATGAGGCTTAAATTGAGATGTGGGATATTACTTTTAATTGCTCTGTTGATCTTTTCATCTCTGAAAAAGGGATAATACAATCAGTTTATCTTATAAAGGTAAAATAGGAACAGTTTATCAGTTGTTATGGAAATTTCATGAGATATTTTTTAAATTAAATAAATCATTTGACAGTTTATTGGAAGACAAAATAACAAAGATACAAATGCCCTCTTTTTTCCTCAGATTCCTCCATGTGCACATATGACTGGTCCACTCAACAGCCCCAGCTGTCCTTTTTGTCATCACCACACCTAGGCAGATAGTGCTGCTCAGAAGAGCCAGAGGCAGCATCCTGAGATGTACTGTGAGGTGGCCACCTGATGTGGCCCAGTGGAAAACGCCTGCCATGACTCTGTGACTCCAAGAGAGAGCAGCAGAGAGAGAAACGAAGGAAGGAGGAAGCGAAAAGGAGCCTCATGGTCAAGGAGTGAGATATGCAATTGGCGAAGGCTGAAGTGGGTGCCAGGCTCGGCTTCCTGACATAATTGTATTAAGGATTGGAGAATGGAGCAGCAGCAGTGATAGGAAGATTCAGCAAATGTCTCCATGGGCTGTGGATTGGCTTCACTTTATTGTCTTTCAGCAAATACCAGCTGTATCACCAGGATCCTCCAGGAAAACAGAACCAGTAGGAGACACAGATTATAGATAGGGATGTCAACACACACGCAGAAAAGAAAGACAAAAAGCACAAGAGACAAACAACAACAAATATAAAACAATAACAGTATAGGTTTTCCAAACCAGATGATAGGAATCTAACAATGGTTGTAATATTGCATATAGTTACCTTCAAAAAGGTGGCTTAGATTACCAAATATAGACATGCAAAATTGATCTGTTCTTTTGCAAGAACTAATACAGTTATTAGTATGGTCATTTTAGCTGTCATATATATATATAGATATATATATATATATAGATATATACACACATATACATATATATACAAATTTATGTCTTTTTCCTTTTCCCTTCCTTCTTTCCTCCTTGTAGTTTTGTAGTATAATTTCAAGTCAGGGATTGTGACGCCTCCTTCCTTGCCTTTGTTGTCCAGAACTGCCTTTGCTACTCTAGGTCTCTTCTGGTTCCAGATGAATTTTAGGAATAATTTTTCTACATCTGTGAGGTGTACAAATGGTATTTTGATTGAAATTGAATTAAATCTGTATAACAATTTTGGGAGAATGGCCATTTTCACAATGTTTGCTCTTCCTATCCATGATAAAAACATTTTCTGAAATCCTCTTTGATTTTCTTTTTCAGAGTAATGTAATTTTCAATGTGTGGAACTTTTACTTCCTTTGTTAGGTTGATTCCTAAGTATTTCTTTCTTTCCTTTTTTTTTTTTTTTTTTTTTTTTTTTTTTTTTTTTTTTTTTTTTTTTTTTTTTTTTTTTTTTTTTTTTTTTTTTTTTTTTTTTTTTTTTTTTTTTTTTTTTTTTTTTTTTTTTTTTTTTTTTTTTTTTTGATACTATAGTGAAGTATGTGGTTTCCCTTATTTCTCTCTCAGGGAGTTTGTTGTTTCTGTACAGGAATGCTATTGATTTTTCAGTGCTGACCTTGTATCCAGCTACATTACTGAATTTGGTTATTACATCTAGAAGTCTTTCAGTGGAGTTTTGGGGGTCTTCTATGTGGAGTATCATACATTATGCAAATAATTACAATTTAACTTCTTCCTTTCCTATCATTATTCCTTTTATTTCTCTCTTGTTTAATTGCTCTGCCTAATGTTTCCAGCACTCTATTGAATAGGAGTGGTGATAATGGACATCCTTGTCTTGTTCCTGATTTTAGGTTGAAAGTTTTCAGTTTTTCTCCATGTAATAAGATGTTGACTGTCTGTTTATGGTATATGACTTCTAACAGATTGAGGTAGAGACCATCTATTCTGATTTTCTGTAGGATTTTTATCTTGAATGAGTGTTGAACTTTGTCAAAAGCTTTTTCTGCATCTATTGAGATGATCATGTGATTCTTGTCTTTGGCTCTGTTGATATGGTGTATTATGTTTATCAATTTGTGTATGTTGAACCACCCTGAATTCCTGGAATGAATCCCCCTTGATTATGGTCCATAATCTTCCTGATGATTTGTTGTATTCTATTTGCCAGTATTTTACTGAGGATTTTTACATCTATGTTTATAAGGGAGATTGGCCTGTAATTTTCTTTTTTAGCTGGGTCTTTCTCTGGTTTTGGTATTAGGGTAATACTTGCTTCCAGGAATGAGTGAGGGAGACTTGCTTCCCTTTCAATTTCATTGAAGAGTTTGAGGAGTGTTGGCATTAATTCTTTGCCAAATTTCTTGTAGAATTCAGTGGTAAATCCATCAGGAACTGGGCTTTTCTTTGTTGGTAAGGTTCTGATTACATTTCCAATTTCATTAGCTGAAATTGGGTTATTCAGCAGTTTTATATCGTCTTGATTCAGCTTTGGTAATGCATACATTTCTAGGAATCTGTCCATTTCTTTTGTGTTATTGAACCAATGGGAGTAAAGGTTTTCAAAGTAGGTATTGATGATCTTCTGTATTTTCACAGGGTCTGTAGTGATTTCACCCTTTTCTTTCTTATTGCATGGATTTGATTTTTTTTTGTTCTTCTTTTTGATAAGGTTAGCTAGGGGTTTATCAATTTTATTTATTCTTTCAAAGAACCAACTCTTACAGAAGAAATGGACAGATTCCTAGAAACCTATGAATTACCAAACCTGAGTCAAGAAGATATAAAACTGCTGAATAACCCAATCTCAGCTAATGAAATTGATAATGTAATTAGAACCTTACCAACAAAGAAAAGCCCAGGCCCTGATGGATTCACCGCTGAATTCTACAAGAAATTAAGGGAAGATTTAATGCCAACACTCCTCAAACTCTTCAATGAAATTGAAATGGAGTAAGTCTCCCTGACTCATTCCTGGAAACAAGTATTACCCTAATACCAAAACCAAGGAAAAACCCAACCAAAAAAGAAAATTGTAGGCCAATCACCCTAATGAACATAGATGCACAAATCCTCAATAAAATACTGGCAAATAGAATACAACAAGTTATCAGGGAGATTAAACACCATGATCAAGTGGGATTCATCCCAGGAATGCAGGGATGGTTCAACATACACAAATCAATAAATGGAATACACCATATCAACAGGGTCAAGGACAAGAACCACATGATCATCTCAATAGATGCAGAAAAAGCTTTTGACAAAATCCAACACCCATTCATGATAAAAACCCTACAGAAAATCAGAATAGATGGTCTCTACCTCAACCTGATAAAAGCCATATATCATAAACCAACAGCCAACATCTTACTAAATGGACAAAAACTGAAAACTTTCAACCTAAAATCAGGAACAAGATAAGGATGTCCATTATCACCACTCCTATTCAATATAGTTCTGGAAATATTAGCCAGAGCAATTAGACAAGAGAAAGAAATAAAGGGAATAAGGATAGGAAAGGAAGAAGTAAAATTATCACTCTTTGCAGATGATATGATACTCTACATAGAAGACCCCAAAAATCCATTAAAAGACTTCTAGAAGTAATAATCAAATTCAGTAATGTTGCTGGATACAAGGTGAACACTCAAAAATCAATAGCATTCCTGTACACAAATAACAAAGTCACTGACAGAGAAATAAGGGAAACTACACCCTTCACTATAACATCCAAAAAAATGAAATACTTAGGAACCAATCTAACAAAGGAAGTAAAAGATCAATACAGTGAAAATTATATTACTCTAAAGAAGGAAATTGAAGATTTCAGAAAATGGAAAGATATTACGTGTTCATGGATAGGAAGAACAAACATCGTGAACATGGCCATTCTCCTAAAATTATTTTACAGATTTAATGCAATCCCAATCAAAATACCACTTGCCTACCTCACAAAACTAGAGAAAGCATTCCTGAAATTCATATGGAACCAGAAAAGACCTAAAATAGCAAGGGCAAATCTGGGCAACAAAGGGAAGGCAGGAGGCATCACAATCCCTGACTTGAAACTATATTACAAAGCCACTGTGATAAAATCAGCATGGTACTGGAATCAAAACAGCCCTGAAGATCAATGGAATAGATTAGAAGATACAGCCACAACTACAAACACACTTAGCCACCTCATCTTTGACAAAGGGGCCAAACATGTACGTTGGAAGAAAGATAGCCTCTTTAATAAGTGGTGCTGGAAAAACTGGCTTTCTATATGCTGTAAACTAAAACTAGATCCATGTCTACCACCATGCACTAAAATAAACTCAAAATGGATCAAAGATCTGAATATTAAAACAGAGACACTGAACTTATTAGAAGATACAATAGGTAAAAATCTTGATGACATAGGAGTTGGCAGAGAGTTCATGAACAAAAATCAAATTGCATGGGAAACACTTCCCAGAATCAACAACTGGGATCTCATCTTACTAAAAAGTTTTTGCATGTCAAAGGAACTCTCCAACAGAGTGAAAAGAAAACCCATGAACTAGGAAAATATCTTAGCCAATTGTCCCTCAGACAAAGGACTTCTACCTAAAACATATAAAGAATTAAAAGAAATCAGGCCCCTAAAATTCAAGGACCCAATCCAGAAATGGGCATCTGAGATGAATGCACACTTCTCAGAGAAAGAAATACAAACAGCAAATAAATATATGAAAAAATGTTCAATATCAATGGTCATTCGGGAAATGCAAATTAAAACAACACTGAGATTCCATCTCACCCCAGAAAGAATGGCCAAGATTAAAAAATCAACCAATAACAAATGCTGGAGGGGCTGTGGGGAAAAAGGAACTCTTCTCCACTGTTGGTGGGTGCAACCACTGTGCAACCACTGTGAAAATCAGTGTGGAGATTCCTCAAGAAGTTAGGATTAGAGATCCCATTCAACCCAGCTATCCCACTTCTGGGCATTTTCCCAGAAGAATTGAAAACATCATACCACAGAGATATTTGTGCACCCATGTTTATAGCAACCCAATTTCCAATAGCCAGATCTTGGAAACAACCCAAGCATCCATCAATCAAGGAATGGATAAAAAGGATGTGGTATTTTTATACAATGGAGTACTACTCAGCTATCAAGAAAGACTGCATCGAGACTTTTATAAGTAAATGGACACGACTTGAGACCATACTCATAAGTGAGATAAATCACACCCCCATGTGTAAATACCGTATTGTCTCCCTAGTATAACAAACTGAAAAAGTATACATGATCCAAAATCTACAATAAATACTAAGTAAGGGTAAAAACTGCTCAAAGAGCAAAAGTAATTGGGAAGGGAAAAGGGGAAAAGAGGGAAGGGAAAAAGAAAAAGATATAAATCTGTATATATGTATATGTAAGATAACTAAAATGAACATACTGCTGAATGTATTAGTTATTGAGAAAGAACGGTTAATATTCATATGAGTAGATTAATTTTACATGTCTATATCTGTCAATGTAAACAACCATTTTGAAGGCAACGATATGCAGTATTGCAACCATTGTCAAGTTTCTATCATCCTTTTTTGTAAATCTATAATGTTACTGTTGTGGATTTGCTCTAGTCATTTGTTTGTCTCTTTCGCTTTTTGTCTTTCTTATATGTGTCTTTTTTCTCTTAAATAAAAAAAAAAGATCCAACTCTTGGATTCATTAATTCTTTGTATTGTTTTCTTAGTTTCAATTGCTTTAATTTCTTCTCTGCTCTTTATAATTTCTTCCATTCCTTGAACTTTGGGCTTGACTTGCACTTCTTTTTCTCGAAGTTTAAGGCGCAGAACTAGGTTGTTTATTTGTGTTCATTCCATTTTCCTGATGTGGGAGTTTACTGCTATAAATTTCCCTATGAGCATTACTTTCCTTGTATCCCACAGATTCCGGTAATTTGTATTCGCATTTTTGTTTGATTGTAGATATTGTTTAATTTCTTCTTTAATTTCTTCTCTGACCCATTGTTGTTTAGGAGAGTGTTATTTAATTTCCACGTGTTCATGAGGTCTTGGGAGGTTTTTTGTCGTTAGCTTCCAATTTTATTGTGCTATGGTCAGATAATATGCATGGAATTATTTCAGTTCCTTTGCATTTACTTAAGCATATTCTGTGGGCTAGTATATGGTCTATTTTAGAGAATGACCCATGTGCAGCTAAGAAGAATGTGTATTCTGATGTTGGATGAAACACTTGGTACACATCTATTAGGTCCATTTGTTCACAAGTTTGATTCCATTCTGTTATTTCTTTGCTGATGTTTTGTTTGGTTGATCGGTCTCTTCATAATAATGGGGTGTTAAGCTCCCCTGTTATAAATGTATTGTTGCTTATTTGATTCTTCTTGTCTATTAAGATTTATCTTACATAGTTGGGTTCTCCCATATTTGATGCATATATATCTATCACTGTAACCTCTTCCTCTTGAAATTTTCCCCTAACAAGTATGTGGTAACCTTCTTTATCTCTTTTGATCATTCTTGGTTTGAAGTTTGCATTGTCTGAAAACAAAATAGCTACCCATGCTTTTTTCTGGGTTCCTGTCATGTGGCATATTATTTTCTGTCCTTTGACTTTTAGTCTATGAATTTTCTTTTGAGTTAAATGTGTTTCTTGTACACAGAATATTGTTGAATTTTGTTTGTTAACCCACTCTGCCAGTCTGTTTCTTTTTACTGATGAATTGAGACCATTTACATTGATGGGTATAACTGATATGTACTGACTTATCCCTGTCATGTTATCTTTCTGTTGTTGGTTTTCTGCTTTTTCTGTTTGTTTGCCCTGCTTAGGAGGAAAGAAGGAAGGGAAAAAGAAAAAGACATAAATCTGTATATATGTATATGTAGGATAGCTAAAATGACTATACTGCTAAATGTATTAGTAACTGAGAAAGAATGGTTACTACTCATATGATTAGATCAATTTTACATGTCTATATCTGTTAATGTAAACAGATATAGACATGTATTGAAGGCAACGATATGCAACATTGCAAGCATTGTCAAGTTCCTATCATCTTGTTTTGTAAACCTATAATATTACTGTCTTGGATTTGCTGTTGTCATTTGTTTGTCTCTTTTGCTTTTTGTCTTTCTTTTCTGTGTCTTTTTTCCCTTAAATATAAATAAATAAATAAATAAATAATTGTTTGCCCTGCTTAGTGGTTTCCTCCTGCTGTTGTTCTTAGAATTGCTGTTATCTTTGTCTCTTTCTAGAATCTTTCAGTACTCTTTGCAGTGTTGGTTTGGTGGTCATGAATTTCTTCAGTTGCTCTGTCATGGAAATATCTTACTTCTCCAATTTTCAGAGATACTTTTGCAGGGTACATCAATCCGGGTTGAAAGTTGTTTTCTTTTAGAACTTGAAATACTTCACTCCAAGCTCTTTTTGACTTGAAGGTTTATGTTAAGAAGTCTGCTGTGATTCTGATAGGTCTTTCTTCATAGATGATCTGTTTGTTTTCTCTGACAGCTTTTAGTATTCTGTTCTCATGATGAATTTCTGATATCCTAATTATTATATGTGTGGGTGAAGATTTATTTTGGTTATGGCTAATTGTGGTTCTATACACCTCACTTATCTTAATATCAGAGTCTCTTCCCACATTTGGGAAATTTTCTGCTATTATTTTTGTAAGTAGTCGTCTTATGTCATTTGTGTTGACACCCCTGCTTTTTCATTGACACCTATTAGTCTTATAGTGTTTCTCTTGCATCATCCTGCAGCTGTTGAATTGTTGTTTCCTGGTTCATGATATTTTTAAGTGATCTTTCCTTTCATGATCATAAGCTTCCATGCTGTCTTTAAGGTCTGAGAGTCTATCTTCAGCTTCATTCAAGTGGTTTTCCCAGCTTTCAGTGGAATCCTTAATTTCCTGTGTATCCCATTGAATCTGTTTCATGCATTGTAATTCTGTCTCATATTATTCTTTCAAGGTTTCCATCATTTTCTTATGTTCCTCTGTTTTTTTATCTAGATCTTCTTTAGATACACTCAACATTTCTTTCATAATGTTCATCATTTTTTTACCTGTGAGATTATTTCTGATCTGATTTCCTCTCTAGCTTCATGGAGTTGTTTCTTTACTTCGGTTACTATCATTTCAGAATGTTCAGTTGTGCAGTTTCCAGTGTCTTCCCTTTCAATGTCTCCTAGGTTTGTTCTCATTGGGCTGGAGGACTGAGACTGCATCTTGCTCTTTTGTTTTGTCATTTTCCTCTGGGATGCATGAGGCTGGCTAGGCATCCTCCTGATGGATTGCCCTAGGATGCTGCTCTGGGCAGAGCTTTGATGCTCTGATATCCCCATGGCTAGCCAGGGTGCATACCCGAACTATGGTTCTGGAGCCTTGCATTCTGTGACCTGTGAGGCTGACTGGGCATTACCCTGATGGATTGTGCTGGGTTGCATTGGGAACCTGAGCTGGGCAGAGCTCAGATCCTCCATGAAGCTAGCAGGGACATACCACCAGAGTGTATCACCAGGGCCTTGTGCCTGGCTGGGCAGATTTCAGAACCTCAAGAACCCAGGCAGCTAGCAGGGATGCACCCCCAGAGTGTGTTGCCAGGGCCTTGTGCTTGGCTGGCCAGAGTTCAGCGCCTCCAGGACAAAGGTGGTTAGCAGGGATGCACCCCTGGAGTGTGGTGCCACTCAGGCCTTGTGCCTGGCTGAGAGGAGTTCAGAGCCTCTGGACCATGTGGCTAGCCTGAACGCATCTCCAGAATACAACACAGGGGCCTTGCTCCTGGCTGTACAGAGTTCAGTACCTCTGGGACCCCTGCAGCTAGCTGGGATGCACCCCTGAACTATGGAGCTTGGGCCTTCTGCTGTGATGGGTGGATCTCAAATTCCCCTGGACCCATCAGCTAGGCTGATTGCTCCCTGATGGGTGGCTCTGGGACTCTGGTCTTGGCAGGGTTCTGTACCTCTGTGACCTGTGAGGCTGGCCGGGTGTTCCCCTGATGAATTGTGCTGGGACACTGGGCTGGGCAGAGCTCAGATCCTCCATGCTGCTAGTGGGAATTCACCCCTGGAGTGTAGTGCTGGGGCCTTGTACCTGGCTCGGTGGAGTTCAGAACCTCCAGGACACAGGCAGCTAGCAAAGATGCACCCCCAGAATGTGGCACCAC
Organism: Dasyprocta punctata; assembly: GCA_004363535.1. Classification (NCBI taxonomy): domain Eukaryota; kingdom Metazoa; phylum Chordata; class Mammalia; order Rodentia; family Dasyproctidae; genus Dasyprocta; species Dasyprocta punctata. The sequence goes on from RJWM01022639.1 coordinate 20,375, forward strand.
CGAGGCCTTGCAGCTGACTGGGCAGAGTTCAGAACCTCCTAGACCTGCTCAGCTAGCTGGGACTCACCCCTGCACTCTATCTTATTGTATTTGAACTGTTGCTTTGAGTGAGATCCTGACCTGAGATTAGACCACAGCACAACAGTGAGTGTAACAGCCCCCACACACAACCTAAGGAGCAGCACCACTCAGAGTATTAAGGAGGTGCAGTGCAAGTACTTTTCCTGACTACAATTTTATGGGATGATGGGAAGAAGAAAAGGTAACTGGGCAGGTGGACTTTCTGGTTCTGACTTTAGAGGATTCTGCAGAACAGGGTTTGTCTTGAAGTGTGGGCAAGATGAATGTGTGCATCACAGAATGAAGAACTGATCAAAGAGAGGGCTGGTATCTCAAGAGAGCATTTTGCTGCTTGACATGTATTTTCATGCATGGTAAATTGGTCCATGCATCTGCAAAATCCAAGTCTTCTATTTGTAAATGAAAACACCTCCCAAAGGGAAAGAGGAGGTCAAGAGGGACAGTGGGAAGCAAGCTGATCTAGCTGTGGAAAAAAAGAAACTATGCCAAAGGTTTCTTGAGCAGCTCAGTGACCTGAGGCAGCTCCACTACATACAGGACTGACTCTATTCTCTAGGACCCTGAATACATGTACTCTCATGCCCTCTTCACCGTGGCAGCTTGACAGAGGGTAAGGGAGACAATGATCTCGTAGTTCCCTCTGCCCACCTATACTTGATTCCCAGGGGACCTGGTGGTCCCACTCGTATCTTGCATCACCCACCACCAATGGACCTTTGAACCTCTCTCAGACTCCCTGGGGTCATTTTCCTGGCCAGGGAAGCAATCCTCCAAATATCCTGCCCCAGGCGACATGCTATGTACAGACTCTTGAGCATGACAGACACAAGCCCCATCAGCTCACAAATCACTTTTAATGATCCCTGAAGGAATTCATCAGGAAACCTCAGGCAGAGAGCTTGAAGCCTGCAGGCAGGGCTACAAAAGCACAAGGTAAGGTAGGGACGTATAAAGGCTCATTGCACCTGGGCAGCATCTCAATTTCTCTCTTTCATGGATCATTGTGTTTGCCTCTTTGTCTGCTGTTAGGTGGAGACATGTCTTACCTGAACACATTAGAAGTATATAGTTAATCTTGAGCCAGAATAAACCTTAGCCATCTCAGTTTTGGCCCTGTCTCCATGAAAGTGCTGCCAGTATATTCAGAAAGGGGTTCAATTAGAAACAAAATGCCATCAACAGATGCCAGCAGAATGCTAAATGGTTGGTGTGATTTGAGAACAGCACAAAGAATTCTTGTCAATTCCTTTCCACTCTGCCTTTCATTTCTTAGGCCCTGCCTTCCCCAGACTTTCAAAGACAGAGTGGTGATGAAACCCCGGCCCAAAGCTATGCCACCCCCTAGTCACCAATTCCTCACAGATTTCAGAGGTTGGAAGTGGAAGTGTATCAACTGTCACAGCTTTGATTTCCTATCAGAACTGCAGCAAGTTGTATTTTTAAAACAAAAGCACAGTAGTGTTTCTAACATTTCTAGTCCCATGTGTTTTTCCTGAACTTTCACCTCTCCCTGTGAAAAGGTGGAATCTATTTTCTCTCCTCTTGAACCTGGTTGGGACTTTGTGACAGCTTCAGTGAACAGAATGCAGAGAAGAAGAAGACTGAGGTGGGAGGATTGTAAATTCAAGCCTAACTTGGGAAACTTAGTGACACAGGGAGTCCCTGTCTCACAAAAATAAAAAAGGAGAGGGGGGAAAGCTGGAGATGTAGCACAGAGGAAAAGCCTTGGGTTCAGTCTCCACTGGTGATGGTGGGGTGCCATATAGCTTCTTCCTGGCTCTCTCTTTCCTGAAATGCAAACCTTTATAATGCAGCCACCATGCTGTGAGGAAGCCCAGGCTACATAAGGAGGCCAAATGTTGGTGACTGAGCTGACAGACCCAGCTTCCAGCTAGCATCGATGACCAGACCTGGGAGTGAGTGAGACCTCAGATGATTTTAACCTTGACTCATACCAGTGTACACCAAGAGGAGCAGAGACCAGCATTTGGCTTAGCCCATCCCAAAAGGCAATTTGAGAGCAAAATAAATCTTGTGTTCCTTCAAGCCATGAAGTTACAGGGTAATTCTGTTGCAATAGCTATAGTAACTGGAACAATTATTCTTCCAGATGTGGAATCCAAAATCCTAGAAAGACTATTAGATTCTTCACTCATTTAAAATTTAAAAACAAAACAAAACAAAACAAAACCCAGGTGTGGTGGAACATGCCTATAATCCCAGCATACTGAGAGCGGGTGGCAGGAAGATTACAAATTCAGGACATTTTAGGAAACTTAGTAATTTAGCAAGACCCTGTCTCAAAATTAAAAACTTTGAAAAAACATTTTCTGGGCCCTGTCCAAATGGCAAGTTAAGAGCAAAATGAATATTGTATTGTTTGAAGCCTTGAATTTAGAGTAATTTGTTACAACAACCTCAATGTGAAGGCCTTCAGTTCAATTTCCAATACTACAAAAAAAGAAAAAAACAAAAGAAGGGATGAAGGGAAAAAAAAGGAAGGAAAAAAAGGGAGGAAGGAACAAAGGAGGGAAGGAAGGAAGAGAAAAAAGAGAAAGAAAAAAAGAAAAGAAAAGAGAAGAGAAGAGAAGAAAGAAAGAAAGAAAGAAAGAAAGAAAGAAAGAAAGAAAGAAAGAAAGAAAAAGGCACCAGTACTTTATTAAGGTCAGCAAACAAAAAGCACTGGTACAAATTAAAGGCTTGATATGTATGCTATGAATGTAAGGCTACAGAAAACTGTATAGCACAACATACTGATTAAGCTGATTTTCTGAGGAGAAAAATAGGATGCAAGGTAACTTTAGGGGACTAAATTGGGGGCTTTATGTTTTGTCATTTATACTTCCTTATTTGAAAAGAACATAAGTACTATTTTATAATTCCAAAAAAAATCAATAAAACAACCAGTAAATAAACAGAAGTCTTGGTTTTTCACGTCAAGGAAAAAAGGACATGTCCTACCATTTTCCCTGGCCTCTTTCCATTCTTTCCTGGATGTTGGAGAAAGCAACAGTGATTTCCTCCCCATTCCCATGCAGGGCATGGCTGGTCACCCAGTACCAGGACACTGTGCCCCTGAGGTCCTGGAACATTGAAAAATACCAAATCCAAGCAGTACCAGGCAGTCTCTAGAGATGTCTAAGAGATAGTGACTCCCGCATTGTAATTCTTTCATTTGAACAGGACAAAGTTTTTCCTTTTTTCAACAAAGTTTTAAAAAGTTGTTCTATCAGTAGGTAATGTGCCTTTAATTGCTTGTCCAAAATGGAGTTCTTTTTTCTTTTTTTTCATATAATGACTGACGAATATTCCCTAGGTCTCTCTCAGAGCCACAGGCTCAATTTTGGGAGACAGCTGTCTAGGGTGAGGAGCAGCTGGTGACTTTAGCAGAGTATGAATACTGAACTTGTGGTCCAGATTCAGTAGCAACAGCTGTTGGGCATTTTAAAATGGTAAATACTAACCTTGTCAATAAACCATGACACTAGAATATGATGCATTCTTAATCATAAACTTAATTTACTAAGTAAACAGAGATAAGCCATTTGATTTCCCCTTTATTTATTTCTATAATGTTCAACTGGACTCCCTCTCATACCAGAATGTGTTGCCCTGAGTAAAATGAACTAAGGAGATTATGAATACAGTGTGGTTTGTAAATATAAAAGTGTTCCTTTTACCTTGAATAGGCCTCGCCCGGCCACATGTAACAAGTCTTATCTACTGAGAGCAAGATAGGGCCATCGCAGAAGCCCTGGGTGAGGCAGAAGTGGCAGGGTCAGCCCGATATGGGAGTGCTGAGCACAAGTTCAGGCACAGCCTGGACAAGTCAGTGATTTAATGAGACTCTGTCTCAAAAAAAAAAAAAAATTAAAAAATGGTCAGGGATGTAGCTCTATACAAAGGTCCTGGGTTCAATCTCCAGTACTAAAATAAATAAATGAAAGTGGCAGAATCAGACATAAGACACAGACTAGCCCTCTTTTCATGCTAGCTAGAATTTATCTAAAGAGAATTCAGACTCAGAAGTGTACTGAGGCTGATTTCAAAATTATAAATCTTCCTGAAATGCAAACAAGACACTTTCCAAAAAAATAAAAACGAACAAAAAACACTGTCCACTAAGAGGCAGCCGGGATCTTACATGCACAGGGACACAGTGGAGTGGTACCTGTGGATGTAGGCAGGTAACATTTTAACTGTGATCATTTCTTTGACTTGGCATTGCTTTGAGATGGAGCTATTTTGTGATAGTTTTACATGATTACATACACGATCCTGTGATGCTGGCTAGCAGAACATTTGAACGTTTAAGTGATACTTCAAATATACTACTCAAAAACCACATTTTAAAATTTCCTCAATTCCTTCATTTCTTTTTTCCTTTGAAACTCAACCTGGGTATTTTCTGATCAAGGAGTACATTCTCTTTAAAAATACTAATCTTGTGCCAAACAGTTCTACTCCTTTCCACAAAATGATCATATTGGGAAGAATGAGATGCCATTGCACTATCTGTCCTTATAAAAGTTTAGCTTTCTAAAGCAGCCTAAAATGTAAGCACCTACCAAGTGCCAAACGCAGGTAATTTATTAAAGATAGAGCTCTGCATCTAGTGGTTTTCAGTGGGAAAGGGGAAAGGTAAGCATTACTGTGCACCAGAATCTTCATAAGTAAATATCTGTCCGCATTCCCAGAGGTTATGATTCTTTACATCTGGGGTGCAGCCATAGGCATTTAGCTTTTTAATGAGCAGCCCAGGTGATTCTGATGCAGGGAGCCTGAAGTCCACACTGCTACTCCTATGGTTACAATTTCTCCCATGGGCGTCCCATCTTCCCATGCTACAAACTGTCATTACAAGGCATTTGCCACTTACCTGTCATTTCACTTTCCAGAACTGACTGTTTTCTCCATGTTCTTTATTAAGAATCAATTTTTACTTTTTCTTTATGTCCCACAAGGTCTGAATTTGAGATGAGAAGGGTTTGGAGAAGTAAGATTTTAGGCCAGTGGGTGTTTAAAGTCTAAATCAGAATCTAATTTTGTTGCAAGGTATAATATTCATTCTCTAAAAGCAGCTTAGGGATTCTGAGTTGAGAAGTATTCATATGAATGAGAAAAATAAAATCCACTCTGGAAGAAGTGAATTATGTGGTTTTTTTTTTTTCTTTCTGAAGTATCATCCTCTAATTCATTAAAATGTAGCTTTAAAGCTGAAGGAAAAAAGGCATGAGGCCTCTTTGGCCAAATGTAATTGCTGAAAATATCATGATAGGCTGTTTCATTCATTCAGCCCCCAGGCCTCCCTCAGTGCGTGTTAATAATCGCATTGACAGTGCATACAACTCGAACTCTGAAAAGGTCATCCCTGCCTGATTCAAGACCTCAGAGCTAAGGAATTTATTATCCTATCATTGGGTCAAAAATTTTTACTTTTATCTTGACCTTCCACATGCCCTCTTCTCTCCCTAGACGCCCTCAGTATAAAACAGAATTGAGACAAACTAAATGGAGTCACAAATATTACTTCATGTCAATTCCCTGGGCTTCTTGAAGATAGCAGCCAAGTTTGAAATAGTTGATATTCTCCTGCACTGGAGTGAATAAAGATGTAAAATCTCCTCTCTGGCCACAGGGAAAATAAAGAGAATTAGAAAAATGAATGATGATAGGCAATTGTTAGTTTTTGTTAGCTTCCTCCCCCCACACAAACCTTAACATCATCCCCTTCTCCAGGTAACTGACTTGCTGCTTTCTATGGAAAAAGCTTTACATGTGGTTTAGATAGAATTATCCCTGCCCACCACCCCAGGCAGAGGATTCTGCAGCCGTTCCTATTTCCTCTCCAATCCAGGCCTGGGGCTGTGGTTCAGGGTGCAGTATGTGACTTAAGGGTCACAATCCTCCTGATAACTTTTCTTCTGCAAGACACCTTCTCTTTCCACTAGGATTGCTAACCCAACAAGAGGGGAACCTTGGGGTATGAGATATCATTGTTACCATCACATTGAACAGTGTACTGCAATTCTTGAGGTTATGAGTTCGAGTGCCAGTACCAAAAAAAAAAAAAAAAGAAAAAAAGAAAAAGAAAAAAGAAAACCAGTGTACTGGAAAAGGAAAGATAGATGAGTCCAAGTTAACATTTGTTAAGCCCTGATGCAGCCAAGTCTGATCTTTAGTTATGAGGGTCAATAAATGCTCCCACAAACTTGTTGTCCTTTAGGTTAGCTGGAGATAGCTTTCTGTCACTTGCAACCAAAAAAGCCCTTACCAATACAGAGTGCATTTTTATCCCTGAAATTTATGGCACAGTGATTATAGATGTTGCTGATATCCCATCCAGGGACCCCTACCTGCTACTGCACATACTCCCCTCCATCCAGATGCCACAGGAGGTACCTAACAACACCCCTTTACCCTGGGATGCCTGGGAAATCACATCCTGCCGAGAGTCAAGCACAGGATGATACCCTGCTGAAAGGTGGGGCAATTCTGCAGAGCAATTTATGACCCAGAGCTGCCCTGTGGATCTTCCAAAGGCCCCAACCTGGTTCAGCTCCTCCCCTTCATTTTCCTGCTTCTCTGCCCTCTTTGAGATGCTGAAAAGCCTTTCCTCAATAGATCCTCTGCACCTGCATCGCTGCTTTGCCCTCGTCTTTTAGGAACTATAACTAAGACATGCAGTCGTATTTTTTAACTTAGTTTTTACTTTAATCATATATATTATGCAGCTACAAACTTAAACTTTACAAAAAGACTTTTACTGGTGAACAGCAGTCCCTTGTCCAACCCTTCTCCATCCCTCTTCCAATTCACCTAGCATTCATCTCAATTTGAATAGCATACATATACTGTTACTTCTGTTGATATCCACAATGGCACAGGAGAACTTAACACATCTCACCTCACACTCATTCTCCCTGGCCACCACCATCCTGGTGTACTAGAACTTTTGGCTCAATCTATATCTATATATCTACATCTATATCTTCATTATTTCTATGAGCTATGTTTCATCAAATTTAAGATTTCTATCAAGAATAAGATATACTAGTATTTTATGTACTACTGAGAAGAAAAATGTTGCCAGTTAGGCATGACAAATCATCAGCTATATGGTGCATGCTACTTTGTAAAGTAATAACATGATTTTGTGAGTGGGAAGGGGACCAAGAGATTGAGGCAAGGGAGAGGAAGGGGAAGGGAAGGGGAAGTAAAAATAATGAGGACGTGTTATAACATCTACAGACTAACTCCCAATAAAGAATGTAATCATTATGTACTGCAAGCATGAACTAAGAAGTTAAGAAGTAGCAACATGAAAAAGAAGTTTCTTCACTCTACCTCCCCGAACACACTAGAATATCAGATGCATAAAAGCAAAGACCTAGTCTGTTTTATTTACAGCTGCAAGTTAGTCACTGATACATGATAGGAGCTCAAGAAAGACCTGTCACAGGAATACTTAAATATTGGGTTTTTTTTCTTAAACTAAACAGTTTGCTATACCATAAAATGACATGTATACATGCCTTTATTTTATTTTATTTTATTTTATTTTATTTTATTTTATTTACACTGGGTCTTGGTAAATTGTCCAGGCTGCCTTGAACTTGAGATTCTCCTACCTTAGCTTCCCAAGTAGCTATGATTACAGACCTGTGCGCCTGTGCCCAGCTAACTTGATGCTCATGAAATCAATTTGCCTAGCTTTCCAGGAGCCTCTCGTGAGTCAAAGGACAAAACTACAGCAATTTTGATTGAAAATCTTAATTGACTTTAAAGTCAATTATTGGGCAAAATTTTATTCTATAAAGTACAGTAAGTATAGTGCATGGAAGTGTGGCCTTCTCAGTGGCCTGAGCAGATGTTGACTTTATAGATGGAAAAAAATCTGGAGAAATTTAGAAAAAAGAACAAAAAAGTTGATTGACCATGTCAAAGTTATATTCTTTATAAGGCAGGGACACAACAATAGAAAAATAACTGACTAGTCAATTTCAAATTATTTCAGGTTACCTTTTTCCTGTAAAGGTTGATTAAGGCTGAGGGAACTTCATCATTATACTGTTTGGGGAATTTGGCTTCCTCGTCAAATTTGGGAAATTTGGCTTTTCCCTGATTCCTTGAAAGGTCAGATAACAATTTAGTTTCGGTTTAGTGATGCAGAACTTTAGTATTGGTGACTCCATGTGGATTTTTAATACAGTATTTTGTTCCAAAATGAGAGCCTCCTGTAAATTTTATTTCACAGTAGGTCCCAAATGTTCCAACATTGCCATCACACATCCATTCATCATGTTCTTGTGTAGTCAAACATATCAGCTCCATTTTCTCTTGGTATCCTGTCCACCTGAAGCCCTGTTTCTCTACACGAGTATCAGCCTGGCTCATCTTATCTGGGAATTCCCTTTACTGCTCTCATGTTCTTCCTTTATCCTGAAGAAAGAGGGAAGAAAAATACCTAGAAGGAGGAGGTCTGAAAGGCAGAAAGGTAAAAAGAAAGTTCTCTCCCCAAGCCCCAGAAAGCACCCAGTTCCAGCAGCTAGACCACAGCCAAGAAAGACATGAGGGCACAGCACTGTAAGTTTCTGGGAAGCCCAAGATAAGCTTTGTAGAAACCACAAAGAATACTCACCTCTGACGACTAAGCTACGCCTGGTGACGCATGCACTACAGAATATTCTAAAAAACCAATAGTGACTCCAACCTAATTGTAATTATTGTAATCTTATGTATATTGTGGTTTTGATACCCTTCCATGGGCTTTGAGTGCCATGCCAGTTCCTTCAAGGTACAAAAACTAACCCCCTTCAACCAAAAGGAGGAGACTTGTCCCTGAATGGAGTGAAGTGCTGCATACTTGTTCAAAGAGCTATCCCCTCCCTGTAAAAACCACATAATATAGACTTTGACATCGAACTTCTTCAGAGCCATGAGTTCTTTCACTACCCAGCTCCCACCCTGAGCAAGGCAAGTCTCCTCTACCTATGATTTCACTTTTACTTCTGTGCATGCGTTCTGCTCAATTCTTTATTTGGAATAACAAGTACCTGGGATAATCACGACTCTCCCACACACCCTACATTTTCCCTTGGAGATATTACCTTCCTTATTCTTGTGGACCATACCTCTCCATTGTCTTCCTGAAAAAGGTCTTCCTCCTCCTTCCTCTCTTTCCTTGTCCTTCCCTTGCACTTCAGTCTCTTCTTCCCTCTTTTCCTCTTCCTCCTCCTCACTTCCTTATCCTCCCTCTAGAGTAGCTGCACGTCTAAAAATGTCTGTATTATATCATTGCACATAATGGATAATTTGAGCCAGGAAGATTACTCTAGGGCAGATGTTATTTTCTGTTCAGAGTTGTACAGGCTCTGTGGAGTAGACCAGCTCCACTGCTCCCATAGGTGCTTTCTGTTGGAGAAAATCAGCTTATACCTCTTCCTCTTCCTGCCATTTTCCAAAAATGTTTTGAAATGTATTTACCCTAGCTGCTTCTCCTATTCTTTTGGTCTAGGTGTGTGCATACCTTTCTTCTAGTTTCTTTACTCTTTTTTTTTGTTGTTTTTGTTTTTTTTGATAGATTTTTAAGAGGAACAAGAAGGAACCATTTCTTGTCAATGTTCTAACATGGTAAGCTATTTTTAAATAATATTTTCTTATTTTGAAATCAATCTATGTTTATTAAATAAATCAGAAATATGCAAAAGTAGAAAAATTAAAAAGATTTATATTCCCACTGCCTAGAGAAATTAACTATGGATTATACTTTTCCAGTATTTTTCCCTGAAAGTCACACACACACACAAAACTATTATTTTTATTGTTACCTTCCACCACCTTAGTTCCTAAAAGAAGAGAGGCTGCTGATAACAGGTGATTCCTTTGCTGCATACTGCACTGGAAGGAGTAATACAAATGTGGAAATAGAAACCGAAGCTGAGAAGATTATTCTGCATAATTCAAAAAAAGAGACAAATGTGTTTGGGCAGGAGGGACAGTCAGGAGGAAGTACAGAGGGGCCAAGTATGTTAGTGTTATTCAAGGATAAGATGCAAAAATGCCACTGGCACCATGGTACATTGAAAAGGACTTTCAAGATTAGTCCTAACCAATGAACTAATGTTTGGTTAGTGACATGAGGTGCAAACTTCCTTACTATCATTTATAGATACTTAAGTTAGTTCTTTCTCAGAAACTTTAAGACATTCATAGAACTCTGTCAAATTTAGCATGAGAAACAAGCACGTAGAATCACGTTATATGTAGAAAGAGGTGATACATATAGGTATAATTTCAATATGGGACCATTTTTGTATTAGACTCTTGTACATTGAGCTTTTTCCTACTGACTATATTGTGAATGCCCTTCACAGTATTAAAAATTCTTCTATCACATCAGTTGCAGTGGTGCATGTCTGTAACACCAGCTATTCAGAAGACTGAGGCAAGAAAATCACTTTATACTAGGAGTTCAGGGCCAGTAGCGTAGGCAACATAGTGACCCCTTGTCTCTAAATGAATCATTTACTGACTTGATGGGCAACTCAATCAATCAATCAATCAGTCCCTTACTGGGACAATCAGATAGGCATCCATATGCAAGAGAAAGTAAAATGACAACATACAAAACAGGAGACTGTATTTCCAAGTCACATACCTAGAATTCATAATATATACAGAATTCTTGCAAATGGGCAGTAAAAAGTAAAAAACTCAGGTTAAAAAATAGACAAAGGACTCAGCCATTTCTCTAAAGAAAATATGCAAATAGCCACGAGGCAAAAGTAAAGATGTTCAACATCATTAGTCACTAGAGAAATATGAACCAAACCCACAAGGTAATACTATTTCACACCTTGGAAGCTGATTGTCTTTAAAAAAAATTTAAATGGACAATATTCGCATTGATGAGGATGTGGGAAAATTAGATTTCTTATATTTTGTGACTGAGAACATAAAATGGCTCGGGCACTGTTAAAACAAATTGACTGTTCCTTTAAAAAAAAAAACCAAAAAAAACAGGACCTAGAGATTCTGCTCCTAGGAATACATCCAGAAGAACTGAAAATAGGCACTCAAATGCAGGTATATGCATGTTCATTGCCCGACTACTCACAACAGTTAAACAGTGAAAACAATTCGTACGTCCATCAACAAGTGAATAGATAAGCAAATTGTGGAAAATGTATGAGAACAATACTCGTCCACAAAAGAGAATGACATATTAGTATTTGAAACACCATGAGTAAACTTCAAAAATGCTCTGGTAAATGAAAGCAACCAAACATATTTGCATGATTGTGTGTATATGATATATAAAAATAGGAAAATCTATAGAGAGGGGAAGCACACATGCTCTTACCAGGGTCTAGAAAAAGCAGAGAAAGGAGTAACTGCTAAATGGATGTCTGCATCTCTTTTGAAGTGATGAAAATGTTTTCTATCTAGATTGAGGTGTTAGTTGCACAAATTATGAACGCACTAAATGCTACTGGGTTGTGTGCTTTGAAATGGTTATTTTTATGTTATATGAATTTTCCTCAATTAAAAATCCCTATATATTATCTTTAGTGGCCACACAGTGTTACACCAATGCAGCTATACTACAATTTTTAAAAATTAACCCTCCATTTCTGGCAAGAGGTTGTTTTTAATTTTTCCTCATTGTAAGCAGAAACAGCAAATAAACTAACATCTAAATATTTGTATGTACTTCTATTGAGAAAAAAAATTCCAAGATGTAGGTTTACTTGGCCAAAGAAGATGCATAATTAAAAATGTTTAGATAGTTTTTTTCAGACTGTCTTCCAAAGATATTTTAAAAGATCAAGGTTACCTACTCAAAGAAAATTATTTGTATCAATATGTTTTTATAACTACTCTGAAAGATCAGACACTTTGGAAATTATGCAATTTTTCAAACCTTCCCCTGCCATGGCAACCAAGTCTCACTCATATCTTCAAATATCACCTACATGTACACAATTCCCAAAGCTTTATCCCAACTTTCTCTCTTGAACTCTAGTCTCATTTATCTAACAACAGGCATGTATATATATATATATATATATATATATATATATATATAATCAAAATAAGCTCAAAGCTTTAGTACCTTGATCCATTTTTGATAAACCAAATTCCCCCTTTTCCCCAAATACAACATGGACCCCAGTAGGGGAGGTGGAGGAGGGCTCCTATTCTACCCTGTTACCCAGGGACTGTCTCAGTCAGATCAGACCGCCATAAATACCAAAGTACCCAGGTTGGGGGGCTTATATAAGAGAAATTAACTTTCTCACAGTTCCAAAAGGTAGAAATCTGAGAACAAAGTGTTGGTAGAAATCATGTCTTCTAAAGCCTCACTCCCTGTTTTGTAGATGGCCATCTTCCCTCCATGTTTCCACTCAGTCTTCTCTGTGCATGTGTATGTGTCTGTGTCCACATTGTCTTCTCCTAAGGACCCAGTCATTGGGTTAGGGTCCATCCATATACCCTCAGTTTAACTTAATCATTTCTTTAAAGGCCCTGTCTCTAAATACAGTCACATTCTGAGGTACTGGAGTGGGTGATTTCAGTTTTAAAGATTGAGAGGACAGAGAAAGAGAGAGATGCAGGAAGAGTAATCTGCATATCACAGACTGGGGCAGTATCTAGTGTTCTGGGGTCAGTGCTTCAGTTTTGATATGTAATCCATGCCCTGCAAAGTCATAGCCTCTTTTCTCAAGGTTTATTCTCAGCAGACAGCATGGCGTCACTTGGCCTAGCTCACATATGCTACTTGGAAGCTATAGGCGGTGCATCACTGACCTGTCATATTGCTTCAAAGAGTACACTTTGGCTCCTTAGTTAGACCCATTTGCATTGCTTAAAGCCAGTTGGGGGATAAGGAGATATCCTAGTCAGCTCTGTACATAGCAACACACAGAGGTAGGACTGAATGCTCTTCTTTCAAGGAGAGCCGTT